>LPNX010881759.1:281619-346075 GCA_001517045.1 Pseudotsuga menziesii | reverse complement strand
CTCGAGGGTTTTAACCACGTGACAAACATTGGTGTATTGATCTGTGATCTGTTTGTGTGAAGTGGCTATTCTTGGTGTTCAGTCCTTTGGGAGTACCCTATGTACCCTAACACATAGGCTCTAAGAGTTAGAACGATATCAGAGTTAATGGAAAAAGTTGGGAAAATGAAATAGTTCATATTCCACCAATCCATAGCATAACATTTGAACGTCCCACCAATATTTCTCCGACAGGAAAACAATAATTCTTTATTGCAAAAAAAAAAGTATTTCTTCTTACAATATCTCTTTTCTTGTCTAACTGGGAAAAAGCCCCTTGTTCTTCTAAGTCCTCTATATTTATACAAAAACAAGAAGACTGTTGGGCTTCCCCTACTCTTCACCTCCCAAAATTTCATTTTCATAAAGTGTTTACAAAATCGTTACATATTACAAAAGTGGACAAACATTCACGAGGAGGGCCCCACTTGATCATTTAGAAACTTCTTCCAGGCTAAAGCCTCTGAGGTGATGCCTTCAAACTCAGAAGGTTCCAAAAAATGAATGTTTATCTCGAACTTCGCAGCCTGGTTCTTGATGGCTTCAATTCTGGCTGCACTCAAATGAAGTTGATATTCTAATAGCTGCACACTCACTGCGGAATGATCTACTTCATTCCTTAAGATCTGATCATCGAGAGCTTTAATGTGCTGTATTTTTTCTTCCTCCTCTTGATATCTCTTCTACAAAATCTCCACAAACAAGTTGTGGTCTGGAAAAGCCTCTATTCTCTGTTCAGCTGCTACTTGGCATCAATTATAGGTAGTTAGGAGCCCTCTGAAGAATTCTGTACATGCCCCTTTTGTCTTTCTAACAACCTTTTTGAATTCCTGTGTTAATAGAAAACTCCAATAAGTCGTAATCTTGCTTAAGGGCCTGTCGGTCTTTCGAGGGCAGCTCTGCAGGAGTTTCTTCATTATTCTCCAGCCTTGCTATTCTTGTAGTGGGGACTTCCAAGATGTCCTAATATCTATCAACAAAATAGTAGGAGGTCTCCAGAATATCCTCCGATCGACCATCTACTTGCCCAACCTTGGACATTTCCTCTTCTATGGCAGTCTGCAGCTGAAGCATCTTGGCCTTTTGTGCCAGCACATGTTCCTTGAACGGTTGGAGACTAACTTGCTGCTCTTTTGCTTCCTTTAAAGCTACTGTTAGAGAAGTCATCTGCTCTTGAAGTCTTGTCTCTTGTTCTTGAGATTGCTTCTCATTTGCCACCAAGGTGGTATTTTTCAACTCTAACTCTTCTATCTTTCCTAGTAGTTGTTCCTTCTCCGCCCTTAACTCTTGATACTCTTGCTTCATTTTCTCCAGACACTCTTGTGCAGTCTCCATATATCTTCTCTCTACTTGGAGAACCTGCAGTTCATCCTTTGAAGACTCCACCTCTTTTTGCACACCTTCAAATTTTCTCTTCAACTTGTTGCTTTCTTCTCTTTCCTTTCTTAATGTGTCTTTTAGTTGAGAAGAATATTTTTTAGATTGCTCCAGATCTGCCATTATTTTGTGTACATTGTCCTCCGAAGCGTGGATCAATGCACCTCCTACTCTAATAGTGAATCTGAGATCCCGGCCTGTTCCGTATACAATGGTCGTATCTGTTATCATCTTCCCGGACATACCTCCTGTTTCAACCTTCTTTTCAGTTCTTTTCACTATTCTCTTTCTTACCTTGTCATAGAAGATAGTATTGAAATTAGGGACTTCTTCCCCTATCTTCTGTTCAAAAGAGACCAGTTTAAGTGTGGTGGCTATAGACTGCCCGGGTGTGCTGATAGCCGGTTTTTCTGGGTCCTGAAACTCGGGGTTCTCCATGTCCTGAGTCTGGATGTCAGTGGTTTCAAAGGCTAACTGTTCTATCGTTGTCTGGGTCAGCTTCATCCTCTCTGTCTCCTGTTTCTGAAGCTCCTCATCAAGCTTCCTTTTCCTTTCTTCTTCTTCAATTCTTGCATCTTCCTCTTCTTTTCTAGTTGCCTCTTGTGCAGCTCTTCTTTTCTCTTCCTCTTCTCCCTTCAACCACCCTTCAGCTTCTTGGGCAAGCCTTTGGGCTTCTTCGTTTCTTTTCCTAGTTTCTTCATTGGCTTTTCCTTGTTCATCCTGCCCCTTTCCACCTTTGGTGGTGATATTCTTTTTGAACCTTTTTCTCAAGGCTATCATGTTCAATGCACTCCAGAAGACAAACTCTTCTCTGTCCCAATGGTGAGTGTATTTGAAATGGACATTGTTCTCTTTGTAGTGTTCAGCCACTTTGTGGTGGGAGTCATTCCTGTAAAAGGGCATTTCAGCAAAATGAAACCTATCCAACTCTTCCACAAACTCATCTGCTTTCTTTACTCTGGCAAACTTATAACTCCCTAACTTGAAAGGAAAAGGGGGATAGGCAGTCTTCTTATGTTCAAATAAAAAGCTTCCAATGCCATCCAGGAAAATTTGCGTAACTACCTCTTTATGAATAATGTAGTCTGTGGCATATTTGGGTAGTAGGGAGGGTGCTCTGGAGCCTCCAAACATTCTGAAGTAGAGCCCATTCTCAGTCAGGTAATAATATGCATATTCTTCAATTACCTGCAATGCCTCTTCTGACATGTAGTCACATTCCTTCAAAAAAATGAGAGTATACAATGGCATGATAAAATGTTCACAGACCTCCCGGTAGTGACTGTGGTACTTGTGAGCCCACAGTGGCTTGTATGCAGAGTAAACAGGCATCCTCTCCCTATCCCAAATGCACCTTAGGCCGGGGAAAGGTTGATTGCATAGTATGCAATCAATGAGTATTGAGGTCATGTAAATTTATGATCTCTTTTGGGACACTCCTCCAAAACCTGAGGCTAAGTAGGCTGAAAGACTATTTGACACTATGTTGGCCCAGTTGAAAATGGTCCCCTGGGTCGCAACATAAAAAATAATGGGCATCCACTCCAATTTGAAGCTTTTTCCATGCGCTCTTCCAAAATTTCTGTTGAGCATTAAGGCAATGAACCTGTACGGGGTCCTTAAGCTCGCGGTGTCATGCTCTCCCATCGGCCTAGTTCTAAAGTTTCTTCTAGGTAACAACATTCTTTTGAGGGTTTCAACAAGGTCCATTCTAATGTTTCATAGCCAATCGTCAGTTAAGAATATTTGCGGTTCTGGAAGGTGGTAGGCCAGGGCTACATATCCTGGGCTATAGGCAGCATAGCCTTGTTTTTCAGCATTCTCAAGGATCATAGTGGTTACATCTGCCCTGGGCAGAATCCACCCAATTACTTCAGAGCACGGAAAGAGCTCTGGTCTTGTGGCAATCTTCATCAGTGAAGATCTTTCTATATTGGCGTATATGCCTTCTTCCTCCAAGCCCATATCAGGCACCTCTCGGCGTGTGATCAACCTATAAATGTCTCCCCATTGGTACTTGGGCTCTACACTAGTTATACACTTGGTGTCCTCATAAATATACTCGATTTTGGTGATAACTTCCATGTCGGGATATTCTTCGACTACAGGGACCTTCTTCTTTTGTCACTTCGACATTTTGAGTTTGGAATCTTCCTGTCATATATGAAATTATAATCATTAGGCCATTTCCAGATAAATTGCAAACAGCGTACAGTGTCCTACCTCATCTGTGTTTAACATGGAAGAAATTAATTAAATGAAGCAAATAAATGCAGGCTAATACTTCTATCTAATACTAAAAACACTTCTGCCAACAAAACTCGAGTGGGAAACAAATCCACATTAAAAAGAAAAATCGGGCTCTCTGTGGGTGCCATGATCATCGCGCTGTGTGGAATAACAGGGGAACTTATTTGAGTTTTTTAACGGTGTGCTTCCATGAGAAACATTGTCTGCGTTTCGTCTATGGTCTGTCTATGGTTATGCGGTGTTATATAACTCCCAATCGGCTCGGGTTCGAAACCGACCACGAACCGGGTCGCTTTGAAGCAGCGGGGTAAACGCGGCATGGTTTGAGGATGCGACAACATGAGAGGAAGCAACCAGTCCAAAATTCACACTGGAGGCCATAAAAAAATTCTCCTACAGACCTATCATAATATGGGGCAGACTAGTGCAGACAGCGTAACGGCCGTCCGCACCAATCTCCCCAACCACCAAGCGCAGGGTCGAAACACATAACGGTGATGGATGGAAACTGCCCTGTGGGCCAAAAAATACCCTGACTGACAAATATGCAACAAGCCCCCACTATAAATGCATGTAAACGACGGGGCCAGGGGAAAATGGCCGTGAAAAAACCCAACCGTGGAACAATCATCAAAATGCTTGAATGGAAAGGGATAATGCATCTAGATCCTACCTGGAACTGCTGCACAACCGACAGGACGAGGACTATTAAGCTTCCACGATTAAGCCACCTGGAAACGAGGGTACACCGACAATGGGGGTCCGGCGAGCTCGAGCGAACGATAGCACATGAAAACGACAGTGCATGACAGTAAAAAATAGCAATAGAATAATCAAACTCGACCCCGTATATATATAGTCAACCACCAACGGTGGGAGAAAAAAAAATCAGAGGGCGGAAACAAAAGGATCGGAGGTCACAAGGACATCTCTTCCCGCAATGTCGGCTGTCAGATCAACTAAGAGAAACGCCGAGACATCCGAGCAAAGTCAATAACGCGTCAGAGCTCGCAAGACTAAACATCGGAGCGATAGCTGAATAAGGAGCCGCAACAGCGGAATCATAAAGGACACAACCTCCCGCAATAGGAAAACACTAAGTCCGAGGAAAAATCGACTTAAAGACCGGAAAGATAGTGCCTTATGCAGCTACAACGATGAAAGCTCAAAGCTTAAGGATTGACGAAACAACCAAGTTGGGTCTAAAAAATCAATGCGATAATCGGGGGGCTTCGTAGTCTAACTTCCGTAACTGCGGAGAATGTAGTAACAAGATGTTCCGACGTAAATCCAAAAGTCATCCAATTGAGACAAAATGTACCGGAGGAAAATATCGAAGCTAGTTGCTCATCATTCCTTCGCAACGGCGGGAGTGCAAGCAAATAAACTTCCAACTCAAACACTTGAAAAATGCATCCAAAGGCAATGGTAAGCTTAAACAAATCGTGGATCATTTCTGGCATGAGGAAAAGTCTTTCTGAATAATCATTAAATCAAATCAAAGAATAAAATCAAACCAATATAAGCAAAAGGAGGGTCCCGAAATTTTTTGAATTTTGGGAAAATGTTGCAACTGCAACAAAACTGTAAAAATTACTGAAAATAAAATAGAAAATTAGAACTAAAATTTATTCCTGTAAAATCTAATTTATTACAGGATTTTCAAAATAATAACCATTAAGCAAAGTACTAAATTTACTCTTTAACACAGTAAAAACTTAATAGTAAAAATACCTATAAATCAATTATATTAAACGAAGTTCTAGAATTTAATAACTATGTACACAATTTGATAGAATGAAATAAAACAAAGGTATTGGCTTGTGGCCTTTTATAACAATGGCCGAAGCTTAAGCCTGTATTAACATTTTATACAAGTTTTAAACAAAAATAACAATTTAAAACTTAACCATTACGGCTTAATCCAAGTTTGTAAAGCAAAAAGATTTTTCATTTTCCAAGCCGTAAAGGCTCTGTCAAGTAAACCCCAAGGTACGGCTACAATATCCTTCAAAGTTCTTGCATATAATACCCTTTAGGATTTTCTTTATAGAAACAAAATGACAAGAAGCAATCTAACAGTAAAGACCCAAGCTGAGTCCATAATCGGCAGCGAAGCATTCCCATCTTTCCAACCACCATGATATCAATACAGGAAAAACCATTAGTGCAACCGAGGCTTAACAGGGTCTACGTAATTGAAGTTTGAAAGAAAGAGCTCCTCTCCAACTTCTGATTTAGTGAAAAGAACCTACACAGAGTAACCATTTTAATGGTTAAAATTCTTCTAAAAGTAAATTCTAAATATCCTTCTTTGAAAGAAAAGAAAAACAGGATAGGGCATTACGTGCTAACGTTTCCAGCTGTAGAAATTGAGTCTGCACAGCCTTTGAGTCAATTCATGGGCACTTTGGAGAACATTGCCTCAGTATATTTTGGGTCGTAACTTTTGAAAACCCTAAGTCACGAATGCAAAGGAAAAACAAGCAGCACCCAGCTAAAACGAAGAGCATTCATTTAGAAAGCTCTGTCCACTATTTCTCTATCTTAAATACCAACTCAATCCCTAAATCGATAAAGGTGCACAATTTTTTTTACTCACACAGTTTCTTTACAGCAGTCGTAGAGCTCATAAAACCTGTATTTATCTCTCACAAGACCAAGCTCACAATGGAATTGGGAAACTGGAGGAAAACAAGGAGTAATGGCGTCAACAAGCTCCCAGCTCGACCGCACCGGACAAAGAAATCCTCGCCCTTTGTAAAATGAAAGTTAGGGCACACACAAGTCAACTTAACCAATGACTTTCCCACCTCCACCTGTCCTTCGAGATTTATCACTAGCGTGGGTAGAAGTTCTATAATCACGATTACATTTTTAAATTTGCAATTAAAATCATTATATATCAAATCCTATAATCACTAAATCAATGCAATTGCTATTTTTACGATTAATATTTTACCTTTGAAATATTTGGATACTTGGTATATTAAGTACATGAATAATATATGGATACTTCTCTAGGATTTTTTTTTACAAATTAAGTTATCTTATTAACTATATTTGGTATAGTTATAAGACTTTTGTTGTATATTAAACTATATGAAAATGAGATCCAAAGGTAGCCATTTGATTTCATTAGAGTTGGGAAGTAAAGGGTTAAATAGGCCAAGCAAGAAAAAGAAGATCCACTATAGTATATTAAGCAAAAAAACTTATCTCAAAAGTGTATTAAACAAACTTGTAAACCGGTATAGTTTATAGCTAGTGGTTCACCAAAAAGTTGACGTGTGAAATATAATTTAAAATGCAATCAATATAAGATTTGTAAAATTTTCAAAAGGAACTCTTTCAGATAAGAAGAAAATCTGAATCCAAATATGGTATGGAATTGGGAAAATAAGTATAAAAAAAACAGATGATGTCTTTTGAGAGTATTTTGATCATGCCATTTAACTTATGCTTATGAAGTTTGTTTTAATCTCTTTACGGAGTTTTGACAGCATAATTAAGATTAACATTATCTTTTATGGAGACAGGCTGTAATTAAAATATTCTAAGATTAGCATCATAATCATGTTAGAGAAGTATCTTCTTTACTTGAATATAATTACTATTTTACTGGAACTTACACTTATCTGTTAAAACCTCTAAAGTAAGTCTCGATCACACATAAGAAATTTTCCCGACTTGACAGAAGAAATCAATAATATACCTAGCATTTGCAAAATACAAGTTTCTTTCTACTTTTTGGAACAAAATTACAACTACTAATATACAAAACCTTATAAATAAGTAAATCTCTGTTTCTCTTACAAACTGTTTTATTATCTGTTAACAGTTAATGGTACGGTAATAGTTGACATTTTAAGTTACATGAAAAATTTTAAATTTTTACTAATTTTTGATTTATTACACAAATAATTTCCAATAAATTTGAATTTTTGCCTGAAAACTCACTAGATTCTAGATGCAAATGGTAGTTTAGCTCACTGTTTTATAAAATGGTTTCTTATTCAAAAATTCAATTATGTGGCATATAACGTTGTTAACCAAAATTAATCAACCTATAACAACAACGATGACTACTATAGACTTATCCATTACGATAAAAATAAAACTAAAAGCCGCCATCATCCAATCATCCAATAAAAACTGGTTAAAAGTATTTATAAAAAATGTTGTTTTTATTATTTCTTAATTTCTGTATTTAGATTCAGGTGTTCTAGACTAAATGGTCCATTTTAAAACCACCAAAATTACCATTTAAAACCTCTAAATTGAACAAATTAATATGCCAAATTTCAACATTAGACTTTTCGCTAACTATTGAATTTTAAAATACTAAGATCCAACTACCATTAATAAGCAGCTTACGGCAGCAATCCGGCATCAATGGTCGCCGCTTGCAATCCTTATTTATTGGACAGACTTTCCAATAAATAAGACAGGCTCCCCTCCCGAGAGAAAGTCTGTCCAGTATATAAGACGCTCCGTCCCTTCCCTACCCGTCATTTTCTCTTCGAGAACGCTGGCGTCATGGCTTAGTTAACACTGTTAACGTCATCTGCATGATGTTAGTGATGGATGCTTTGTGAGAAAACGCGATAAACGCTCGATCCGTTTGACCTATCATCAAGCACCCGAGAATCGAAAAACACTCATTTCGTTTCTCTCTTGGTCAGAATTATTTTTATTTATTGCAACGATGATTATTTTATTGGACAAGAAAGCGGGATGACTTGCACATTTGGTTATCAGCTTCCCAAAGTGGTTCTTTGAAAATAAAAGTATTTGTAGACGGCTCTCTCTGAGCCTATGATATTTCCATGTGATTTGTGCTGTCTCCACCAGTGAAGTTTTTGGGATTTTCGCCGCTGCAATCAGTGCTGTTTGATTCAACTTTGAATAACTGTTTACATTTGGATAATTTGGATCCATGGACTCGTTGAAGGGACAGAGACGATTGGTAGAGCTAGAATCACCTACTGGTTCTCGGCATGGGGATTTCTCACAAAATGAAACAGATATAAATGAGGCCAATCGCCAGCGCACGGCATCAGAGAGTACAGAAGACGGTTTCCAAGAATTTGTGGCTTTTTTGGATAGAAATCAATACAGGAAAGCGAAGGAAATGAAGTTGCAGGGTGTATCAGAGGAAGGATCCATGACAGAAGACTTGGATGTCAAAACGAAATCGCCATGGATACCCTGCTTCGAATGGGAAGATTTCTGTGTATCAGCAGTTAAGAATAGCATGTCTGCAGAGAGTAATATGTGTGATCCTTCTGGAAAGGAACTGGTCAGCTCTGACCAGAAAGGGAAACAAATGAATTAACCTGTTCACCATTTTCTCTCTCAACAGTAACTATAAACGTTTGCTTCTACTTTATAAGTCGACGTGTGGACAGTCTGGGCTTAGGGTTTGAGGTTTAACTTCATATCACTTTGTCAAATGAACATTGGTCATTGTATAGGTTTACAGCGTTCTTTATATGCTTTCACCGTTTGAACATAAATTTAGAGTGAGAATTTTGTATATGTTGGAAAAAATTTCCTATGTATTTTTCTATGTTGTTTCCTTTTCCTTTTCCTTTTCCTTTTAAGTTAAGCCAAAAATTTCAAAAACATATCTCAAACAAAAATTACACATCGAGATGTTAGAATAAACATAAATGCTTTCTATTTTTTAAGTATTGAATTAGCCAAGATGTGAATGACGGTAACTGACAATTTTATGTATAACAGCAAATATGCTAAAGTGATCCTTTCAATACTGGTAGAGATGTTATAATGAACATAAATGCTTTCTATCTTTGAAGTATTGAATTAGCCAAGATCTGAATGACGGTAACTGGCAATTTTATGTATAACAGCAAATATGCTAAACTGATCCTTTCAATCATGGTAGAGATGTTAGAATGAACATAAATGCTTTATATTTTTCAAGTATTGAATTAGCCAAGATGTGAATGACTGTAACTGGCATTTTTATGTATAACAGTAAATATGCTAAAGTGATTCTTTCAAGCAATGGTCAAATACTGTTTAAAATTTTGGTTAACTGTTGTTTATGAAGAATAATAAAATTTCTTAAACTTGATTTGCAAGAGCAGTAAAATTTATAAATCGTCATTATATTTTAATGATTTTTTAAACCAAAAGTTCTTCCAACAAATCACAAGACACTATATATTAATATATATATAAAACTATACTTTTTAAATTTCAATTTACAAACCATGCATTCACTAAAAATTAAAAACATCTATTAAATTAAAATAATTTTCCAGGATTTCGATTTCTATTTGCAAGTTGCACTGATTTAAAAAAAAAAACTCATATAACTCACCTTAGCCAGGTAAGATATTAATAAAATATTGGGCCTGCTACACAGTGTTTGTATTGATCCTTTTTTTTATAGGCAAAGTAGCTAGCTACCTCTATGGGATATGGTATAAATATGGATGGGCGTCCTCTAGGAGAGGACGTGCCCAGCGCTGCCAAATGTTTGGCAAGAAAGAGAAAAGGCCTCTGTGAGAGGACCGACAAAACCTTGGTTTTTGCTATGTAATATATTTTTCTTAAAATTGCTGTTAAGAAGACGCAGAGCTCTATTTCTAGAGTCTTGGTCCCTAGATAACATTTTATGTATTGTGATTAGTAAAAAGATTGGGGAAGCAGTTCAGATAGAGACACGCTCCACATATTAAAACAACTATTCTTAACCATGGATAGAAGACCCTTGTGTCTTTTGATTATCTTATATTTTGTTTGTTGAGAGACTTCAAAGAGAACCCAACTTTTTTCTCTTAATTGTAAATCATTGTTCAGGTATAGATTATTCTAGCTGAAAGAGTGGTCTCTTCTAGGGAGAAAACCTGTTTTTTTTATAAACTCTTTTAATCCTTAGAGAGACCCTGTGAATTTCTATCCAAATTATTATAAGTATGTGGATTTGATTCTAGTAAAATGATAATTAAAAAAATATATTAATGGTGTAAAGATTTAGGCACAGTAAGTTTGACTTTGCTTATGATCATCGCATAGTGAAACTTGGTCTCTCGGGTGGAGAACCAACTTCTCTATTTCCTTATATAACTATCCACCCTAATAATTGTAAGTTCGAGTTTGATTGTTTGATGTCTAACAAAGAAAAGGGATGGTTTCCTTATAAAAATAAAGTTGAGTTTTAAGTCTTTGAAAAGCCATGTTATGTTATTTTATTCAGTGGTTTAATTGAATATTTCGATAGTAAATGTTACTTTTTCTAATAAGAATAGAGTTGTCTAATAAAGAATTGAGATTTCTCATTAAAAGTAAAGCCGTGCAATAAGGCTAATTAGTAAGTTGGTATTATCTTCTATGATTGGGAATAAGGAAGATGAAATGAAATACTTGCAGTTTAGTTTTGTAATCGTTATTAAATAATTTGATTTAATAATTTAATAACTAGTAAGTTGATATTATCCTCTATGATTGGGGATAAGGAAGATGAAATCAAGTACTTGCAGTGCAGTTTTGTAATCATTATTAAATAATTTAATAAAAATATTAATAGGTTTGGTGGATGCTCCTGCATTGCTTTCATTAATAACTAAATGATCCAAAGGTAATGTTCCACAAATTTTAACAGAAGAGACTTATCTTATTTCTCTTAAGTTATGGGTAAAGAACAAATTTTGAACCATGTTGTTTAATTATTTGCTAGTCTCCTCATCTAAATATAGTTATAAAACTTTGCATCTAAGACTTTGCACACAAGGAATAAAGTTATGGTGGTGAATAGTGTTTATATGATTTTCTTTTACCATGTTTAAAATTGATTATTTAATTATTTTAAATTAATATACAATTATACATAAGAATATATTTAGCTCTTAATGACAATTATTTATTAAAACTAATGTTTCAATTAATAAAAAAAAAGATCTTTATAAAGTAATATTTCTTTATCAAGTATTTTTTGTATATTTTTTATTTCATCAAAGGATTACATGTAAATTTTAAAGATAACACCTCAATCATATTTCTTGTAAGAGACCATATCTAAAGTAATATCTATTTATCAAGTAATTTTTGTAGATTTTTTTTTCATCAAAGGATTACATGTAAATTTTACCTCAATCTTATTTATGTGCGTGTAATTTGCGGAGCACTTTGAGTCAAATTAGGAATATTTGTTATATGGGCACTTGTGCATTGCTTGGACCCCATTCTAACATTGTTGTGATGTATGTGTGATGTGAGACACATGGTTGCATGTGCTGAGAACTATAGAGCGGTCTATTTTCCCATTGTGCCTTCGGTTCAGTTTCTACGACTAAGAGTCTATTTTCCCATTGTGCCTTCGGTTCAGTTTCTACGACTAAGACAAGACAAATATTGAAAATGAAATATGGTTTGAAGTCCTTACATATCATTCTATGTGGTGGATCACGCTTCCATGATCTTATCAAATCATTTATATAAGATTCGTAATTGGTCTTCACCTTGTTCCAGAAACTTCATAGCTTTTAACCATTTTAGAATGAATGATTGATCTTAATTTTTTTATATATATATAATTTTTTACCAATGTTATTTAGTAGTTTCATGATTATGCTGATGTTCTCAATTTTTCACCAATGTTATTTAGTGGTTTCGTGATTATGCAAATGTACTTGCACTAAACGTTTTAAGTTATAATAATATCTTTAAAAACTTCAAATTGCATTATGCTGATGTTCTCAATTTTTCACCAATGTTATTTAGTGGTTTCGTGATTATGCAAATGTACTTGCACTAAACGTTTTAAGTTATAATAATATCTTTAAAAACTTCAAATTGCACATGCCAAATGGAATGTACATGCCTATGATAAAGAGGTATGTATTATCACATAAAGATATAATTTGAATTCTAAATTGAGAATTGTGTTTTTATTTGATTGTTAAATTGATGATAATCATAAATTTGGTGCCCCTTATATACTTAGTTATTTTCATCCATTCTTTTTAAGTATAAATATAAATTTACTTGAATATTATAATAATAAGTATTACATGTAATTATGCGTACTTAAAATATATTTGTTTTTCAATTTTCAATTTAAATTATTTTGATTGTAGATTTAAGAAGATGCTATAAATTTTCAAAATAAAATAAATTGTTTATCATCATTTAAAACTTAGATTAGGTTTAAAATATCGTAATATTATCTTTTAAGTTTTTAATGCAATGTTGTATTAGTCTAGGTGTTCTTGACGAGAAGGAAAATTAAATCTCTACATTATACTTTTTACATTTGGATAGTTAAAGATGTTTGTTTCGAAATCCATCAATATTATTCTCCAATTTGGTCTTAGTTGATTCTAGATTGTTAGTGCCATCGATGTGGAGTGCCATTGATGTGCAGCTGATCTGTTTTTTATTCATCCTCTTTTTTGAATGTCCTCAACTGATCAAAACTAATATGAGTCACTTTTATTGAACAACGTTCTTTAATATCATCTTCTACTAAAAATATTGTAGTTGAAAACCATTTTCATGTAAATATTACAATTTTATAAACAGCAGTCTCTTTTCTATAATAAATTCATGTAGCAGCTCCACAACCCATTCATGGAACCATGCTATCCTTTATATTTTGGCTTTGAAATACTATACCTGAAGTTATAGCATTTCTATCTTATTATTTTTTCCTACAACTCTTTCACCATATTTGTCACATTTTGTCTCTTTAACCTGGAAGAAAGAAACCCCTAATGATATTATGGCTATGATCACAATTTATCCCTTTCATGACTATAACTTTAGTTGCTATAATGAATCAAAATATTATGATATACGTAGACTTTTATGAGTCTATATCACTAGTTGTCTTATTTTCATGTAAAAGACGAAGGAATATAGGATAGTCACTTATGCCATATACATTAGTGAACGCTAATGTTAACTTAGTCAAAGAAAAGGATTATAGACCACCCCACTCCCCCTAAGGCACTTGTTCCATGTATCTCTATTAATCCTTCACGTATATATTGTGTATAATTCTCATGCATTTTCCTCCCTTTTTAATTCTCTTCATTTAAACCTTTTTTGGGTCTTTGTTTCTACTCCATGTTTATCTTATACATGTTTCCTATATTTCTCTAACTTAGATTTAAATTATGCATTCTAGTCTCCATTGGAAAGTCATTATTGTTCAGCTGCTTGTTCTCTTTATTATTCTTTTGTCTCTCCTCTTCTTCTTGATTTTTATCTTTCTATACTTTTCTCATCTTTATCATTCTTTGCCATATGAAATGCCTCTTTTATGTATCTTTTTATCTAAGTAGGTTTTGTTTTGGTGTGGGTTCTTGCACAAAGTTGAGGGACTTTTTAGATGGAATTTTACTTCTGTAAAATTCTACATTGCGAAAACAAAATTAGTACACATTCATTGACACTAGAAATATATTATCCTGAGATTGATAGGTTAATTCAAACACATGATGGGAATACATAAATGCACATGTGTTTCCTAATTAAAAAACACACATTTTTTGTAGTTACAAAACACGTGTGTGTTTTGTAGTTAAAAAACATGCGTGCCCTTTGCAATTACAAAACATGCATTTGTAAGACATGTTATATACCCCTACATTTCCATCCCTCCCTCCATACATCACTATCCCTCTCTCTCTCCCTAACTATCTCCCCCCTCTCCCTCTATCCTTTCCTCCCTCCCTCCCTTTATCTCATAATAACTCACTCTATTTCTACCCCTCCTTTCCTATACATCCCTCCCTAATCATGACTATATCCCTCTTACTCTCTTTCTCCCCTACTACACCACCTACACTTAACCCCCATCCCACTCTTACTCCCCCAACCCCCTAACACTCCCCACATTTCTCTCTTAGTCACTCTCACTACTACTGACCTCCTCTTTCTCCCTAACCCCTCTCATACCCTACCTACCCATAACCACTCTCTCCAACCTTATCTGTCCCTCTCCCATAATACCACTATCCATAACCCCCTTTCTCTCTCTATCTCACCTAATACCCTTCCCCTTACTACTTACCAAACCCAAACATCTCTCTCTGTTGTACAGGAATAAACACCTTATAACCGAAGGTATGGGGTTACCAACATACTCAATAAACTTGCAGGAAATCAACTCTAGAGTGTAGTAAAGGAAATAGGTGGATAGGAAAGACTCACCCGATACACGATGGTTGATCCTAGCTTGTCCTCTTCCGCTCTGCTTCTCCTCCAAATTCTTCAGGGCTGCTTTCTCCTTCACCTATCAAGGGTCAATCTTCCAAATACAAGATGATTCATATATATAAACAGGTTAGATAAATCATATACAGGATGCTAAAACATAAACATTTACCAAACCACAATACATGAGATACATTCAAGACACATATGGAAGAAGGATTCTCTTTATTAACAATAATGAAAGAGTTCAGATTACAACCCAACGCCTGAGACATGGACCCCTCTGTAGCCAAAGTATTATGAGTGCCACTGCTCCAAAGAATTCTGTATAAACTCCACCAGCATAACTTTGCTCTCCAAGTGTATGTGATTAACACTCTCCCCAAGGCCTGTATTTATACTTGGTGAAATAAGGCAGTTTCGAAGGTTGAAGAGGTTGAGATAGTTAAGGATATTAAGGTTAAATGATTAACTAATCTCAAGTAATTGCATGTTTTTATTTTAAATGTCAAAGGTAGTTGTACGCGGGTATGAATACTGGCAATTCGCGTATGACCCGCGAGTTGCTCTAAGGGCAACCCGCATACACATCTGTATGCGACATGCAACAACCGATACTTATGTACAACATGCAAGTTGCATATATAGAGAGCCGCGTACATGACTTGACATAGCTAAATGGTAAAAATAACCAGCTGGATGGATGATGAATGTAATTCATAATAATCCCATCTATAGTGTTTTGGGGAACCATAAATCCATAGATGTCCTTTTGTGTTCCAACATGAGGGATGTCGGAACTCGGACGGAGAGGTGCCATTCAGGTGGATAACAGATGCCCCCTAATGTGTGAGGTCAGAGGGCAACGATGGCCAAAATACATTATAATATTTATCTTTGGAGAACTCAGAAATCCAATGGAGCAGAGAGAGTACCTGAAACAAATACATAGTAATGTCATATAAAAAGTTACATCTAAGGATGTTATGTTCAATTTATAGGAACACTATCTCCTTTACAATTTTTTATTACATCATATGATACGGGTATAAAACCATGTATATTAAAAAGGTGGATCGAAGCCACAATATACAAGAATGATGAGTCTTCAAATATCTAGAAGCTGTGTATATGAATAGAACATAATCTTGCGCAACTTAGTCCATAGGTGAGGAACTAAGGTCTTCATAAAGGATCCTAAAGAACCAGTACAATCCAAGCCATGTGAATAAGGGTAAGCTGAAGTTGAACATGGAAAGGATTCAACAGTTTATCAATCAATAGGTGATAATCGACAACTGAAGCAAAGGAATTCACCAAGGATGAAAGTGAATCCTGAGGTACTATCGTCAAACTTGAGGTCTTCGTCATCAAGAAGTACTGAAACGGAACCCTGCTATGATAATGAAGGCAATATATCCTCCAACGGATCACAAGAGTGACTAGGAACTGGGGAAAAGAAGGGAGACACAATAGATAATAGATATAACAATGATGGAATCAGGCTATAGATCAAACATTGGGTAGAGTCCTTAAATAATGAGCACAACACAAAGATGACCCAAGGTAGCGTATAACTTATAGATAGAACAACTAGACCTATCTGTCATGTACGAGACATGATCATATTCCCCAGGCATAACGGACAAGAGGAGGAGTAAGAAACTCAAAGTAATAGTTGAACAAAAGTGGACACTTAAACATGGATATCAGAAAACAAAGAGTGCTATGTTCAAGGATGACATGCTACCATTACTGAAAACAAGAGAAAACTTCTTCCTTGCCTTGCCTGTTAAATTGTAATGAGTCCAGGAAAGTAAACTCGGTTCCCTCTTCATTTTTTAACAAGCTTGAAGAGACGAGAAAATAATGCTTGATAGTGTCACTGATTTGTGGATTTAATGAGCCCGAACTAGTACATGCTCAGTTGGTGTTTTCATATTTAGAGAGTCTGAAAACTCCAAAGAAGACTCCTGGGGGGTCCTTTTTCCTCCAATTTAGTCTCCTAAGACCAAAAAAGTATAAAACATACCACAGAAGAACTCTCTTAACTTTCGAAGAAGAAAAGGTGAACCTTTTTCGTACTTAGTCAGGGAGGTCCGAAAAAGATTAAATTACCACCTACCCAACGCTCCTTCCAAAACAGCATAAAATAGCTTCAGTTTTACGAGTGTGAAGGAAAGAAAGATCACTCGGAAAGATCCATTTGGTTATGAGAAATGGGGCTTACAACAATAAACTCATTGCTTTGTTCTTAAGTGTTTAACGAGCATGACAAAGACACAAAGTACACTCGGAATCTTTTTCATGTTTAGGTCCAGAGCACGAAAAAGAGAAAACTAAGCTCAAATTGGGTGTTCCTTTTCCGTAGATTTAGTCCCTCAGGTCCAGAAAAGTGATAAACCTATACCTGAGAATACTCTTCTCAATTCAAAAAGAAAAGAGAGCGATTCTTTCTCATATTATTCTGCATGGTCTGAGAAAGAGATAACCTACTACCAATGCGGATGCCTATTCACATATTCTTAACGAGCTTGAACGGACGAGTTAACTTGGAAGTCAAGTCTGTTTTGAAGGAGTCAGACCTAGGCCTAAAGAAACTCAATAAGGGCAAGGAGTTCTATAAATGAATAGCTTTTAAAAAGATATTCAAAAGAAGCTCTATTTGGCGTGAAAAATAGATAAGAGGATACCCCTGAACCAGAAACAGTTGCAGCATGAGTACCAAAGGATGACATAGGCATATAAGAAGGATACTCATGAAAAATGATCCTATCCATGGAAGAACAATGGTAAAAACAGGGAACTAATGGCTTATAATACCATAGTCCATGGAAAAATGTTGAATACTAAGGTTAATGTAGATTGGATAAAGATGCCAAAAATGGATTGGAAATGACAAAACCACCCTATTGGAGCAACAACATTTTGTAAAGGTGAAAAACCTGTTACAAGGCACAAAGAAGTATGGTATTAGTTGATTGACATTTCAAACTATAGAAAAAGACCCACTTAAAGAAATATAATTGCTATAAATAGTTGAAAAATAAAAACAAACTCACCATTTGAACTTTTGAGCCATAAAAAGCAAGTTTTACCTGCTACCTTCGTTCGATCATTGTGGACAATTGAACCAACAAAATCGAAATTCGCCAGTTGTAGGTAAGCGTACACCTTGAGCTCTTCATTTTGATCCAAGCAATTATTGAGTTTGAGACTGAATTCCATATTTAAAAGCATCCTAAACTGTAGCACAGTGCGTACGTGGGTTTCCTATATGAAAACTCGCGTACATGTGTTCTCTACATGAGTTGCCTAATTAGACAGTCGTGTACAGTACACAACATGTCTAACTAGACAGTCGCATGTACTGCGTGTAGGAGAAAAGGCTAATAATAGTGAAAATTTTATGAATTTTGATATGGAAATACTGATCCAAATTACTTGTTTTTTCTAGGTAAAACATGGTTCTGGAATGGAGGGAAAGGGAGCACGAAATAATGGACCAAGCGGTGCTCCAAAGTGCACCCACAATACAATCATTGCGAACGAGTGGGCTACTGAAATTGTTTTGCACATCACCCATGCGGGCCAATGTACGCATACTGGAGTTCATGGTAAATTACTGGGATCATGACTTGGGGATGTTCGATTTACAGGGTGAAACCTTGGAGATTACCACTGAATACATATATTTCATTACCGGTTTGTCACAATGAGGGGCACCGATGAACTTAAAGGGCACTGGCAGGGGTGGTGACCCCTTAAGTGTCCAAAATTATATAGATGTGTTCTCTACACCGAGAACTCAAAAGAGTGGGAGCTGCATTCCAGTTGTACATATCAGATACTTTACTCTCCAGGTACTACCTAGCACCATTGTGAGAATATCAGGATCCTCATCTTTACATTTGGCCACAAGGAACCAAATGAGGCTAGCAGTTGACTGTTTTCGAGGTGCTCTTGATGATTGGTGTTCGGGAGTTTTCCCTATCATGAGGAGACAACTATCCGACTGCAAGAGAGGAAGGCAGAAAAACTTTGGCTATGCAAGCATATTAGTGGCCTTCCTCTTCTTCGAGAATTCCAGCATTGAGCCCTTCCATACCTCTACCGATCAGATCTCCACGTAAACCGAGGCTGAGCAGATGGGGAGACATCTTCCTCCATCAAGGAGGAGGAGACTCAGTACACAGTGTCTATGATGATGATTTTTATAACTAGTGGGAATGACAGCTACCGACACTAGAGCAGTTTCCATATGCCGGTATGGACTTCTGAGGTGACCTCGACCTTATCCTCCCTCCATGAGGAGCATGGGGAGAGCTAGGTAATTAATTTTTAATTTTTATCATTTTTAAATTTTTATAAATTTTTCAAATGATAGATATATACATATGTACAAGTCTTAATCCTATGAATGTGTCAAAATGCAGATATTGGACCGGTCTTCCCTGAAGGGCACCCTCGCATGTTCGTTCATCCTGTTGTAGGTGAGGATCCAGGATTGATCAAGGTACTAGAGGGGAATCTAACCAGGCTGACCCAATGAGTACCTACCTTATGAATCGAGCATATCCTGACAGCCATGCAGGAGTTCGTGGTTGGGGTTCCACCAGTTTGGCTACGTCTTTTCAGACGAGTGGTTAGAGTATTGCTCGTATATATAGAGGTGGTGGAGGTTGCCGAAGCCAAGGAGGTTGAGGAAGCCAAAGTGCAAAGGGATCATGGGGACCAAGGAGGTCCTAGTGACCAGGGCGGTCCTGCTTAGTTCTAGGAAATTTTGATGGACTATGATCCACAGTGTTGTACATTTTGTATATGACGGGATCTGAGGATCAGACTTTACTTATCTATGGATAGATATTTTACATACATATATACATATATATATATTGGTGTTTGTTGTTAGTTTATTTACAAATGTTTTTCATATGTTTGTTGTATATCTTTATAAAATGTGTGTGAGATTCCAATCCAAAATGTAATTAGCATATGCATCAGTCAATGAATTCTAGTTTCGTGGAATATGATTGAAAGTAATAACCTCAAAATGTCTTTCCAATAAATGAATTTGCATGAACTGACGTAATAAAATAGGATTCCGTACCTGATAAGCTCGATTGAGCTGGGAAACCACCAACTGAGAATCTAAACGGACCTCAAGCTGGGTAATGCCATGTGACAAAGCATCCCATAGGAGCTCAATTACAGCCCTATACTCACCAACATATTAGAAGCAGGACCTATACAAGTGCCTCCCATGGCAACAAGTTGTCCTGAGGGAGAATAAATAACCCATGCTGCCTAAGCTAGGTTACAAGTATGACAGTTGGTGCCATCAGTAAACCCTATCTACCGTTTAGAAGACATCTGCAACAACCAGCAAATAATATATAAAAAAGAAAACTGACAACGTAATCTACATAAAAATTACATACAATAAAAATACAAGAAAAAGCGCTGAGCCTAAGCATAGTACTTTTTCAGGTAGAGCCCATTTCTAGGCTCAGGCAGCTTATTCCCATCAAAATCAACTAACTCATATGCACCCTTACTCAATACTTTCGACACAACATAAGGTCCTAACCACATAGCCTTGAATTTTCCTTCCCCCAAAGGTTCTTTATCTTGGTCCCAAAGCAAGACAAGTTCCACTTCAGAGAAAAACGTAGGTTTGACCGATTTATCATACTAAGTTTTGACCCTATTTTTATGAGCCTTATTAGCAGTCAGCGCATCTCTATGCTATTCATCAAGTTCTAAATGTACCAGAAGTTCCTCAAGTTCAGTCGTATCAGGTAACACATGAATGGCTATCTTGAGAGATGGGATTTCACATTCAATCGGAGTAACTCCTTCCACCCCATGATCGAGTTGAAAATGAGAGAAACCCATAGCAGTATTTACGTTGGTTCGGTAAGCCCAAAGAGTAAGATATAACACGATGTACTAGTTAGAGCGGGCTACGTCAATTGTACGTTTAAGGATAGTTTTTAAAGTTTTGTTGACAGCCTCAACCTGACCGTTTGCTTGTGGATAGTATGGAGAAGAATGTTCTTGTCTGAATTCGAGCATGGTAGTTAGTTCCGTCATCACATAATTTTGAAAATGACTGCCATGGTCAGTGACAATCACTTTGGGTATACCAAACTGTGCAATAATCTGATTGAATACAAATAAAGTTGTTGTTTCTCCATCATCTTTGAAAGTAGGCATTGCCTCTGCCCATTTCGTAAAATAGTCAACAACGACAATGATGTATTTATGCCCCCCAGCTGAGTCTGGGTTGCATGTCACGTAATCAATCCCCCATTTCATGAAGGGGCCTACCGAGACAATGGGAAATAACGAAGCAGGATGTGACCACATTTTCCTGGTGTAAAGCTGGCATGGATGACAGTGCTTCACTACTTCCACACAAAATTTAAAGATCGTGGGCCAAAAATAACCGACACACAATATCTTCTAGGCTGTCGCTAACCTAGATAAATGACCCCCACACGCTCTGCTATGGGAATCATTCAGGACAATCTCCGCTTCCTCATGAGTAAGGAAACGTCGTAAAACAAAATCTACCCCTCGTCGATATAATGTATCTCCTATAATGAGGTAGTTCTTGGCATGAAGGCATAATTTACGTCGTTCCTCTCTTGAGGAAGCTGCAGGATACTTCAAAGTATGGAGATATATAAGAATATCCCCATACCAAGGATTAGAGGTGGATATGAAGAAGATGTGCTCATCCGGGAATGAGTCATTTTCAACCACTACATCTTCTTTAGTAGGAAATTCTGCTATAAGTTCAGCAAAAACTAAGGACTTCTTAGACTTAGCAGATTGGAAATCAAAGTCAAACTCTTGGAGAATGACTTTCCATTTGTTAAATTTTCCCCCAACAATCCATCGGGATAAAACATATTGGAATAGATTCACATCCGCCACTACCATGGTGGTCCTCAGTAAAATGTAGTGATGTAACCTCTGCATAGCATAAACAGCTGCTAAGGCTAATTTCTCAACATGGGAGTATCTAAGTTCAAGTCTAGGCAAATCATAGCTAAGATAATAAACGACATGATCTACAAGCTTATCATCCTTCTGGACTAGTACTACCCCAATGGTCGACTCCGACGCGGCCAGATATAATATAAAATCCCTAGAATAATCTGGTGGACGTAATAAGGGTGCCGACAGTAAAGATTTTTTCAATGCCTCGAATGCAAGTTGTCCAGTTTCATCCGATACAAATGGGGTGTCCTGTTTGAGCAGGCGCATGAAACCCTTAGTGATCTTGGCATAATTAACAATAAAACGTTGAAGAAAATTAGACTTTCCTTCCAGGCTTTGAAGTTTCCTGAGAGAATGAGGAGGAGGCAGATTTACAATGGCCTCAACTTTCAAAGGATCCATCTGGATGCCTCTACTAGAGACAATGAATCCGAGTAATATTCCTGACTCGACACAGAATACACACTTGTGGGGATTCAAGCGAATTTTATAATATCTGCATCTTTCAAATATCAACCATAAGTGATCTCGATATTGGATCCTCTTACGATAATGTGCGAGTAGATCATCAAGGTATGGTTTGACAATGGCTTTAATGTCATGGAAAGAAAATTTCATGGCCCGTTGAAAGGTTGCCCTAGCATTTTTCAATCCGAAGGGCATTTTCTTGTACGTAGAGGTACCCCAAGGATAAATGAAACTAGTTTTATGTTGGTCTTCCGGTTTTATTTGAATTTGATTATATCCGGAGAAACCATCCATAAACAAAAACACCTCACTTCCCACACAAGCATCTATGATCTGGTCTATAAATGGTGTGGGATAGTTGTCCTTAGGACAGGATTTATTGAGGTCTCTAAAGTCTACAAAAATGTGGATAGTACCTTGATTCTTATCAATAGGAACAGGATTGGATACCCATTCAGTCAAAGTGATGGGATATATAAAACCATCCTTCAACAACTTTTCAACTTTAGCTTTCACAGCCACCTCTTTACGCGGGTTAACAGGTCTTAAATTTTGTCGAACTGGCTTGGCATCAGGATATGTTCGGATTTCATGTTCAACAATCGATAGATCTATGCCTGGAATCTCCTCATATGACCAGGCAAAGACATTGTGAATTCCTTAAAAAGGGCAGTATAGATGGCAATCTCTTCAGGAGAGTAGTTTGCACCTATATATATGTTTTCCATGACATCAGGGTTTATAGAGATGTTAATAGGTACAGTGGCAGAAATATTTGCCATATTCCCCTTAGCAAACATTCCTTCCCTAGGCGAGGGATTGATAGGTATATCAACATCTTCTGACAGTCTCAGGCGAAACTCTTGGTTTTCTATTCTGCTTAGTTCTGGAAGAAAATAGGATCAATGATGAAGATCCTCACAAATCTTATCACATCCACTCATGGCTTCCAGAATAGCTTCATCGAAAGGTAAACCCATGTCTAAACAATCTATAGAATGCGAAGATTTTTCCTCCCATGTGGGAAAATAGACTTCTTCCAGATATTTCGAGACTGTTAGAGGATCTAGAATGGGATCAACAGTGGCTTGAGTGATAGCTTGATAAGCCACTTCCACTATCAATAAGGGCACTTTCAGTTTGTGGGGAGTTGGGAGAACCCAAGGATCAGTCCTATCAACAACCAAGGCTATGGAATTCCCCACACTAGTAGAACCAATGTAATTAACCGTGGCTAGAAGATCAAATGTGCCCATCAGTGATGTGTACATTCCAGCCCCCAAGCTCTGTGTAGCAGGTTTGACCTGATCAACCAATGGCATAGTGGACTCATTAGACTCTAAACGACCTTTTTGGGTAAAATCAAGTTGGTCAATAGTAATCAACTTGCTCTCATGTTGAAAAACCACTACACGAAAAATGACCGAGCGGACATCGCATAAGTCCAATTCCTTCCCAGAAGTAGATTGTAGTCCAAAGGAGCATCAATCACTTCTACTTCAACAGACACTGCTTTTCCTGCCAACTTAATTTCAAAAGCCGGTAGGATACCATGCGGACGGAAGGATCTTCCATCAAAAGTAGTAAGTAAAGTGTTTGATGGGACCATCTGTGGGGATCCAAGAGCTTTCCAACAGGCCAAGGACATAACACATGTAGAGGCCCCCTCATCAAAAAATTCCCTTCCAATGGTCTTACCACCATGGACGACATCTATTGAAAGGGCTACATGGTAAGGTAGGCGAATTTTAACATCAGATAAATTAAATTTCGCCATGAGACTCGAAGAGTCCATGTTGCCTAAAGCTGCTAAGAGGGCATCCCGCTGAGCGGGACAACTCTATAACACCTCTAAAGCTGACATTGCACATAGGATTTGAGCTAAATATTCAACCACGGAGTAGTTCAAAGCAGCCCTAGCATTAGGGTTATGCAAATTATTCTTGAAGACACCTTTCGGTATCTTCGGCATAGTTTCAGCAGGTTTCTCTATTGGGAGAGTGTTCAAAGTTTCACCTACAACTTTACCCTTCTCTAGGGTCTCTTTCTAATAATTTTTGTTCCTTGTTTGCAACAAAGTCGAATATCGGACCATGTTCATATAGTTTCGGTTAGGGGCAGTTTGGGTGCCCCCCTGCTACATTAGATTGCTGAAGTTGAGCTTCTGGGCTTGATCCATAAGGGGACAAAGGTGAGTAAGGTGGTCCTCTTGGCACAACTCATAAGGTAAATTGACCTTCTTGTTTTCTTTCTTGCCCCCATAAGCATTGTTTGTGGGCTTTTTCTTGTTTTGGTTTCCCTCTCCCTTCTTACCTTTCTATTTCTTCTCGTCGAGCTGTTGATTTCCCTTCTAAGAGGTTTGTGCAAAAACATTTGCATTTTGTGCAAAAGAATTTGCATTTTGGAGGGAGGGGGCATCCTTTGCTTCCTCCGCCATAGACTGCTTGACAGACAACTGGTGAAGTTTCTTAGCAAAAGACTCTACGGTGGGAGAGTTGACAGACCCAACCACACCATTGGCATGGGGTCCAAGATTAGGCTTCTTTGCATCGTGCATATGCCTTGGTGCCTTAGGGATAATCTCATATAATATCCTAAATTGTGAATAAATCAAATCCAGTTGCTGGGCCCTGAGAATGGATTCTTCTTCATTCATCACTCCTAAGGTGGATACGTCCTTAGATATGTAGGGAAACATGGATTTAAGGAACCACTCTAGAGGGAACTCAGGAGGGATAGTGTATTTTATAAGGCTCTTTCGCCTTCTCCACTCTTGGATGTGATACGGGATGTGGGTAGCCTTGTGTTGTCTAAAAGTAGACAACAATTCCATTCCAAAATCATATCAGACGGGAAGCTGAAAGTGGCTAAGAAATGCACTAGCCAAGTCCCAGAAACTACTGAAAGCAGCAGAAGGCAATTCAATGTACCATTTTGCCGCAGTACCTATCAAGGTCCTCTGGAATAGCCTCAACCTCACTGAATCTTCATTCAACGAATTTGAATAACACCATAAATGGAATGTGGTGGCATGAGCCCCAGGATCTTCACCAAATTTTCCTTCGAACTTAGGGATGTCCGATGGCAATTTGGTGGGAACAGGTGGCCACAAGGGGTCATACCTCACTAGGTCATTCATCAATTTTGACAAATATGGCAAGTTTAAGGTTGCCAGGAATGGAAGTTTGGGTCAAACTGGGGTACTAAATGTGCCATCTTGGGGATTAGAGGGACCTGCCCTCGAATTCCCATGGGTAAAAGTGGGGTTTCCCCCTGCCACCGATTGCGAAGTGGGAAGATTGCTCTGAAAAAGATTCCATCTATAAGCCACAGTATTGTGTGTAGGAGGTGTAGTGTAATAAGTTTGGGCCGTCCCCATAGAGACAAGAGTTTGAAAGATAGGAGCTGGTATCCCTCCGGTAAACAAAAAAAATGGAGAGCTTGTGAATGGAACCGAAATCAGAGTTTGGAAACCTTTCCAATAAGAGGTATTTTTCCCAAACTGCACTCCTACAAAGGAAGGTGATGGACCTACGTATGGACTTCATGGGGGAATGTGCCCTCGATTCCAAGGAAATCCTTGGACAAACGCCAAGGATCCTACCAGACCACTCTGGGTAGTATATGGAAAGGAAGAAGGAATAGTAGGTATACTGGGGATCCTAGTAACCATTTCATGAGAAGTACTTGCTAGGTTTGAGTGAACCGGTGGCTGAACCACCCAGCTCGCTGGAGTCAAAGGTGTAGAAGCTAGACTAGATCTAGGGGCACTTACCGAAGGAGGTAGTACCCCTTCAACTGAAACGGCTGAGGTGAACACAAAAGGACTTTCTTCCGTAGAAGACATGGTCCTACCCACAGGGACACCTAATACAGGTGAATCAAAAGTTCTAACCTAAACGATCACAAGATCGTTTAAATCAGTCAAGGGGGGTGTTAAAGTTCCTTGCAAACTCGTCAGTCTGCAATTCTTCTATCTCAATTGTATCAAGATCAAAACGGTTAGCTATCAGTTCTGGTTCATCAATAACTTCACTTATTCCTATCGGTTCAAATGAACCATCCGTGTCCAATCTCTGCCTTTGGGGTGGAGGTGGAGGCTCCAATGTGACAAGAGGAGGAAGGTTTCTTAACCTTCTTTACCTTCTAGAAGTTTGGTCCTCCACAATTGAAAATTTGACAAATCACACCCTAAGGCCAACTAAACACAGGAAAAACCATACAGCATACACTATAAAAATCCTAAAGCCTCAAGCAATCAAATAAGGGTGAAAGATGTACTTTCCCAAAGAAAGATGATGAATGATTACTTGGCGTCCTTGGAGTGGTTCTTAGGCACAAGCGGAGGAATCACCCAACCACCCTCCTAGACTTTCAAAAAGGGTAACCTTCCAAGCCCATTCAAGGTGAACCAGAAATAGTCGTCCAGTTTACCTAGGTATGAACCCCAAAAGTCAAGAGACTAAAGGCTACCTTAGCTATACCAACAGTCTAGGGGGATAGTCGCAAGCCTGACTCGTACGCATGGGCAGGGTAGCTGAGCTCAAAAATATGTCTAGGACAGAATCCCCAAATGCGTCAAAGTCTTGATCCACGCTTTGACAAGGATTCATAGGGTTATCTCCTCTTTCCAAGCCTCCACATGGCCTCGTGCTTAACTCCCGTTTGAGAGGAGGTTCCCAGATACAGTCGATAAAGTCAAGGATTTACATAAAGAAAGGTACACTATGTCTGAGTTTTATAACTTGTGGGAAGTTTACACTTCCTATCCCAAAAGTATAGCCTAAGCTAGTAGGTGAAGGCCCTTAAAAACAAAAATTACTAGTAAATTTTAATTATGCGTTCATTTTAAAGGGTTGTTTCTTACTCAGAAGGAAATGGAGTGATGTACTTATGGTGTTTTTGACTCGATAAGAAATAAATAAAAGTAAAGGTGTATTTTTCAAAGCAAATTACCACTATTAAAACAAACTTCTTTTCTTTTTTGCAAATATATATTGATGAACTGAATGCAAACGATAAAAGAAACTAAGCCTATGTTTTTGTAGTTTTTGAGATTAATATTTTTAAACTGAAATAAACACTACTTATGCAAAAGAAAAATGCAAAATCTTGACAATGTTTTCTTTTCACTTTTAAAAATGCTCAAACTCTACCATGCACCTAAAATGCACTATACTTGAGTAAACTTGGATCTAATGAATTGTATAAAACCAAAAATCGAAGTAAAGCAGGATAACAGAACCAAGAAACAACCAACAAAGGAATACTAGGAACCCTAGCTTGGGTGCACACAATGAAAAAAATCACTGTAAATTCATAAAGGCAAGTGACAACCAACCACTATCAAAAGACAGACTGGAAAAATAATGCCCAAGACCCTGATCACTGATCTGGACAGAGACACTTCACCCTATAATCCCAAACAGGCCAAGCTACTTCAACATGCAAATAGAAAATAATCCAAGCAAAAGAAACCCAAAGGATTTCGAAAAAGCACAAAGTGTGGTCACCAAAGGCCTTCAAACAAGGAGCACAACATTCATTAATAAAATCAACTCACAAATAGGAATTACACAAAGAGAGGGACAAGCAAACCCAATCCTAAAAATCCCTATTTCCAAGCTTGTACGCGACTGTATAGAAGGGAAACTCACGTACTATACACGATTGTCCAAGAGAGCAACCCACGTATGCAAGCCTTTGTATGCAATTGTGCAGAAGAGAAACCCGCGTATAGGTACAAAAAATTTCTCAAAAAACAAGAAAAATCGACAAGACTTTCAAACACTGTGACAAGTATGAACCAGGATAAAAGACCACACACAAAATTCAAAGCAAAGACTGGTCAGGGGTGATAGAAACAACCTATAGCAGTTTGGGCTCCCCAGAAGAGTCAACAATTCTGTTGTATAGGAATAAACACCTTATAACCAAAGGTCTGGGGTTACCAACATACTCAATAAACTTGCAGGAAATCGACTCTAGAGTGTAGTAAAGGAAATAGGAGGATAGGAAAGACTCACCTGATACACGACGGTTGATCCTAGCTTGTCCTCTTCCACTTTGCTTCTCCTCCAAAGTATTCAGGGATGGTTTCTCCTTCACCTATAAAGGGTCAATATTCCAAATACAAGATGATTCATATATATAAACAGGTTAGATAAATCATATACAGGATGTTGAAACATAAACATTTACCAAACCACAATACATGAGATACATTCAAGACACATATGGAAAAAGGATTCTCTTTATTAACAATAATGAAAGAGTTCATATTACAACCCAAATCCTGAGACAAGGACTCCTTTGCAGCCAAAGGATTCCGAGTTCCACTGCTCCAAAGACGTCTGTATAAACTCCACCAGCATAACTTTGCTCTCCAACTATATGTGATTAACACCCTCCCCAAGGCCTGTATTTATACTTGGTGAAATAAGGTAGTTTCAAAGGTTGAGGAGGTTGAGACAGTTAAGGAGATTAAGGTTAAATGATTAACTAATATCAAGTAATCGTGTGTTTTTATTTTAAATGTCAAAGGTAGCTGTACGTGGGTATGAATACTGGCAACTCACGTATGACCCACGAGTTTCTCTAAGGGAAACCCGTGTACACATCTGTACGCGACATGCAACAACCGATACTCACGTACAACACGTGAGTTGCATATATAGAGAGTTGCGTACATGACTTGACATAGCTAAAGGGTAAAAATAACCAGCTAGATGGATGATGAATGTAATTCATAATAATCCCATCTATAGTGTTTCGGGAAACCCTCAATCCATAGATGTCCTTTTGCGTGCCAACATGAGGGATGTCGGCACTCGGACGAAGAGGTGCCATTCAAGTGGATAACACTCTCCCTCTCCCCCCAACATATTCCCCCCATTCTCTCTAACTACGCAATGCTGCCTTAACCCCTAACCTCCTTTCTAACCTCTATCTCTTTCTTTTCCTCAATGTCACTCGGCCCCACCCATCTCTCTCTCTCTCTCTCTCTCTCTCTCTCTCTCTCTCTCGCAACCCCCTAATAGCCTCCCTCCAACTCTCACACTCTCACTACCGCTGACCGTTCCACTCTCTCTCTCCCTAATCCCATTTAAACCCCCCTACTACTCTCCCTAACAATAACCACCCCATCACCAACTCTTTGTCTCTCTCTCTCCCATTCCTCCTAATGCTAACCCTCTCTCTCTCCCCTAGTCCCCCTCCAAATACCACTTAGCACCCTCCCAAGTCACTCTCTCTCTCTCTATTTTCCTACACCATATAACCACGCTTCTCTCTAATTTCCCTAATCCTATAGTAACTACTATGGACCCATTGTGATTTCTATATCTTTCTCTTCCCTAACCATTCCCTTCTCCCAATACCCTTAATAACCCACACCCTCCCCCCTTTCCCCATGACTCTCTCTATCTCTTTCTCTCTCACACACACACACCCACACACCCACACACCCGCACACACACATACACCCAACCCCACCACATACATAGCCATGTACTCTTCCAATTACCCCTAATTGCAACCTTCTCTCTCTCCAAACCCCATAAAACCCCACATTCTCTCTCTCTTTATCTCTCTCTCTCTCACAAACACACCTACTCCATCCCCTACTACTACCCTCCACCTCCCTATCTCTATAAACCTTACTAACCCCCTCTTTGACTCTCTCAACGTCTTAATACTCCTACCTCTCACACCCCCCTCCTCTCTCTCTCTCTCTCTCTCTCTCTCTCTCTCTCTCTCTCCCCACTCACCCTAACTAACCCCTTATCTTACTCTATCTATACCCTACTCCTATAGATCCGCCTACCCCCCACACCCCTTTCTCTCTCCCCAAACCCACTAATACCTCTCACTCTCTCACAGACACACTCTCACTATCCCTAACCCACCTTCTCTCCCTATCCCAAGTCATGCTCTCCCTATCCATAAACATATCCTAATCCCCTGCCTCTCTCTCGTACCCCCCTCCCCAAAATATCCTCTCTCTCTATACATATCTCCTAATCCCCCTCCCCCTACTACCTACCACTCACTCATCTGTGTGTGTGTGTGTGTGTGTGATGTCCCCAAAAATTGAAAAAAAAAATTATTAGGCTAGTAAAAACTACCTATGCGAAACATTATTTAAGGTGCAGAATATACGTACATTAAATATACCACTATTTTGGTCATAAGTTGTTCTTCCCTTTTATTATATTTCGCTCAATTTAGATTATTATTGTATTTTACTTTAGAATTCATGATGCTGATTACTACTTGTGTCTTATGGTTGTACTTTGATGTATAAGTGTTAGTTACTTGTTTATATACTTTGTTCATTTCTTTGTATGTTTACTTGCTATTTACAAAGTCTTAAGGCTTCAGCCTAAGTTTTATATGAAGCTTAGGGAAATGGTAAGAAATAGTCTTAAGGCTTCAACCTAAGTTTTATATGATAAATATGTTACATATGCTTTGGGGTTTAACTTTGGGATAACGCATACATTGCATGGAATATACCATATAGGATACCTTGTAATATATCTTTGGGGTGGCGAAATATAACTTATGGTTTGACAATTTAAACGATGGGGTTTAAGACTTGCATGAGGAGGGAGACCAACGTTAATGAAATGAATCCAAACTATGGAATTGTGGGTTTTGGGTCGATAATGGTCACCAATATGGCACCATTAATGCTCCTTGGGGTTTGGGCCAGCACAAGCTTAGGGCTTGGCTCCACGATTCATTTGGTCATTTCACTTGCTCTGTGGATGGTCTGGTCTTGGCTCTGGGCTGTGAATGGAGGTGATAACTTGGTTGAAAGAGGTAAATCTACATTGGGTTTTAGCAGCATTATGTTTTTTTATTTCATTTTCATACTCAGCCTTCATACTTCTCATCCATTGTTCTTTCGGTGGTTGCAGGTGACATGGTCGATGAGGAGAAACATGCCTCAAATATTTGCAACTGGTTCATGGGTGCTACGAAATGGTGCTGGATAATCCTTTAAGACAAGTCTTCACTTGTCATCTCTCAGCCTTATGGAAGGACTTAGTTTCACCTCATTTTTGGCTTGGGGTTTATATTGTGGAGTTTTTATTTTCTGTTCGGCTTGTATTAACATACTTGAGTTTTTAATTATTAGTAAGGCGTTTTGGCCATGGAGTCAAACTTAGTGTGCTTACAAGCTCTGTGTATAAATTATGCTTATGTAATTTTTTTTTTTAATTATGGCTTCAAGCCTACGCAACACCATTTCTTGCAATGGTTCCATAACCCTACAAGATTGCTTTTAAAATATTATAATGAAGTTTGTAAAGAAAACAATTCTTATGTATTGTTGTGATTACATGGCTTTATTCATTATATGGAATGAATGCATGGTTTTTTAATGATTACCTCATGTGTTTATATGGTGGATTGTATTACAGCTTGCGACTTGGATTTGTATACCCACAAGGGTCGATACTATGATCTCTATGTAAATTAAGGGTTTTAATATCACTTGGTTATTGTGATGTCATGGCTATGAGTAAATTTAGCTGGGACCTCTAAATGATTTATGCATACAATTTATGATGTTGTTTATTTAACTATTTATGACTCTAGATTTTAAATAGGAAGAGAGATTTATTCTTGGAGCAACGAATGGTCATGATACTTACTGTGTTGGTTATTTATGATGATGTTTAATTTTAATGGAAGTTGATTTAATAGTTTATCTTATGTTTAAATATACAGACCTTGAAATTTCTTTACTGGTTTATTTCTCTTTTATTTTAGTGTAGAATAATTACAGCCTGTAATTAGTTAATTAGATAGTACTAAAATAGGTTATAAACATAAAATTATTTATATAACACTTACTTCTAAACTGAGTCTATTTAAATATAAAACATGCATCTACTAACAAATGGAATATGTCAGTAGAGTATAAGGACCCAAAATAATAGATAATTAGCAGGTATAAAATAAAACCTAGTTCGTAAGTTAACACAGTTTCAATAGGAAAACTATACATCAAAAGAAACTAAGATACACACCCTTGATAAACATTTATACAAGAACTAAATTTAAGCAGTAATCTAAAAAGAATAAACCATGGATAAATCTAACATAAGGACAATTTACAGCTTAGGGTTATACTGTAAAACTATAAACCCTAAGAGATTTAAACAAAAAACATTTACATAGGGTTAGGACATATAATATGAACCTTGATCTATCTTAGCCATCAATTTATGGTAGAAAATGAAATAGGCAGACTAGGATCTCATACCTGTAATTTTTGAAGCTCCTTTAATGGTTGAAGTTGCACACTTAAATAACAAGTATTAACAATTCACAGGAAGGTATGACCTATGTATTAGATGACCAAATCACTTGGGAACCACCATGTTCCACCGAACCATGACCCAAAACCATTCTTGCTTTCAATACGGATCCCTCCGAGATGGATTCCAACATGCAAGTAGCTTAGATATCCTAAGGTACGGTTTGCTAACCGGTATATCAGTTCTAGATCGGTCCCGGTTTTCCTTGCAAGAAATTATTCTCCAAGAATTCACTTGAGAGAAAAATAGGCAGAAATAATAATTTCTCCAAAAGATAGATAAGAACCCCAAGCCTTTCCTTGGCTTGAGTCCTTATAGACATATTTTTCAGTCAAAGAGACTTAAATCAAGAAATACTTGAATTCTTGATTTAACCCTTTTTAATTAATTTGGGTAATTCTTAATAGTTTAACATAGGAACTTTTAACTAGTTCCTGGTTATACATTTTGTAGCCATTATACTATTTATTAATCCTTTAATAATAAATAATAATATAATATTTGTTAACATTTGTCTTTGGGCATCATATACCATGATCCCTAGACTTAATGACACTTCTTCATCAAGGTCAAGTAGGTAGATGGTTTATGTCTACTAGGCTAGGAAATTCCAAACATCCTTGCATGTTGGATTCCCTCATATAACTTGGTAGTTATTAAGTACTTGATGAGAATATATAAATTCAAAATTTCATTTAATCACTTATAAATAAGTTTGATGAGATCAATATTTTTCTCAATTCGTTTTCACTCAGAAGTTTATTAAATTATTTTCAGTAACCCCTAGCACTTACCAGATCCCATAATCAACGCTTAAATAGGGAGTTACAAACTTAGTCCAATTCAAGAGCTCTTCTCTCAACACTAATGCTAGGATGTATTTGTACGATACTCCGAGGGATACAATGGCCAAGGATTTGATGCTCCAGAGCTTATGCTCAACACCAACATGGAAGGATATAGGTCTTATGCCCAACACTTGCAATTATATTTTCATGTGCTCCAAAGCTTCTCACTCAACAAAAAGGTAAGTACTCATGTGCTCTAGAGTTCCTAGCTCAACACAAATCATCAATCACTCATGTGCTCCAGAGCTTCTTGCTCAACACAGAAATCTCATCAATCATGTGCTTNCACACAAATGCATATATATATATATATATATATATATATATATATATATATAATCAATAATTTGCTTACACCCAATATATAAAACAAATAATCATGTTGATATGTAGTGGGGTCTTCGACCCTATATATAAAAATAAAACATCAAGATAACATCATAATCAATAGGCTCATGCCTATAAATGTTAGGTCCAAAATTCAGGATATTACATCCCTCCCTGATTAGTACAACACCGTCCCTGGTGTTCCAGGGATTCTGAATGACAACATGAAACAAGGAGGGATAATCCTTTCTCATGGTGGCTTCATTCTCCCAAGTAGCCTCATCAAACTCAAAGTGATTTCATTGCACTTTCAATTGGATTACGATTCTCTTCCAAAGCTACACTGTCCTCTTATCTAATATATGCATAGGTTCAGGGGCAAACTGCCCCTCAAGTTCCACCTATAATAAGGACCAACAAATTACATGTTTAGTATCATAAACATATTTCTTCAACAAATATGCATGGAAAACATTATGGACTCTTGCATGCACGGGTAATGCTAGCTCATAAGCCACTAGCCCTTTCTTGGCCAGTATTTCAAAAGTTCCACAAAATCTATGTGCTAACTCACCACACCTACCCAAGCTCAACAAGCTTCATTTGGATTTTACTTTCATGTAAACATGATCACCTATTTGAAATTATTTATCTTTTCTTTTCCGATCCGTGTAAATTTTCTGGAGTTCTTGTGCTTATTTAAGGTTCACCTAGACCTTGGTAACCAACTATTCCAATTCCATCCATAAATCAAGCCCTAACATGAGCTAATCCACCGGGATATCCCAAGTAACTGGTGTTCTACACTTACATCCATAGAGTACATCAAAGGGGCTCATCTTGGTGGCAGTATGATAACCATTGTTATACGCAAAATCTAAAATATTTAGGTAATCCTCCCACTTTGTGGGGTTTTTCATGACATACATCCTAAGCATGTCCTCAAAAATCGGGTTTACTATTTATGTCTACTCATTTGTCTGTGGGTGATATGCAGTGATAAAGTTCAACTATGTCTCCAATCTAGAGAATAAAGATCTCCAAAAGTTTCCTATAAACTTAACATCTCAATGCGAGATGATTTTCTTGGGTATCCCATGCAATATAAATATCTCCTTCAAGAAGATATCAACAATGTTCACTGCCTTATAGGTCAACTTCACAAGAATGAAGTGTGTTGTTTTGACAACTTGTCGATGACTAAAAAAATATAATCATTTTGCTTTTTAATTTTTGGTAAAGTGGTGATGAAATACATACTAATGACCTCCCACTTACATTTTGGAATGGGTAACGATAGCAAAAATCTTGAAGGATGCTGACGCTTAGCTTTGACTAGCTGATATTCTTGACATTTCATGATAAACATCGCAATGTCGGCTTTTAAATTAGGCTAGAAAAACTATGTCTTGACAGCGGATATCATCTTTTGATATCCCGGGTGCCCTGAGTAGGGTGCCCAATGAAATTTTGTGAGGATGCTAGATAGAGTGTCCCCTCCTTCTGGAATGTACAAGTGATCCTTGGACCATAGCAGTCTAGATTCGTCTACCTTGTATTCTTTTTGTTGTTGAAAAACCCTGTCCTCTTGGAATTTCTTGAGGATTTCCACATAGAAGGGGTCAACTCTATTGGCCACCCTAATCCTCTCATGCAAATATGCATCAGTTTAACTCAATGTCACCCCATATATCATATGATTTTGTTGTCTCAAATCATTGGCAACCTTATTCTGTTTTTCCTTAATGTGTTTTATCTCGAAATAGTACTTACTAAGGAGAGCCAACCATTGGGCTTTCCTTGCATTTAGATCTGGTTGATTGAATAAATATTTCAGACTGATATTGTCTATATTTATAATTAATTTCCTTTCCATAAAGTAGTCCCTCCACATTCTCAACGTGTGGATGATGGCCGCTAACTCAAGATTGTGCATAGGGTAGTTTTTCTCATGCTCTTTTAACTTCCACGATTCATAATAGATCGCATGATCTTTCTATAGGAGGACTCCTCCTAGTCCTTCCTTCCTTGCATTTTTGCAAACAATGAAATCCCCATCAGGATCCACATTTCGTAACACCACTGTGATCATCAAAAACTACTTAATATTTTGAAAAATTTCTTCGCACTTAGCAATCCATAAGAACTTACTTGATTTCTTCTACAAAGCAATCATTGGGGCAATTGGGTCTTCAAATTTTCTTTGTAGAGCTATTGTAGAGCAATATGCAGTGTCACAAATCTTGTTGCATCATAGCACTCGCATCTATGGACTGAAAGCGCCAGTGTATCGAATTGGGTGACATCTTTTAAAAGAACATAGTCCTATGATGGGTAACTTGATAGCTTGCAGCACTTGGCATTTTTGGAAATTGGGTTTCTGCCAGTCCTTCTCTATTCCATTTTTTATTCAGAGACTTATACCTTCAGACATTCCGTGTTTACATAGTGTATCTATTAGGAAGTGGATGCTTGGAAATAACAATCGAATTCCTAATTGTTTATATACTTCGAGTGCAATTGGAAAACCAGATGATACATAGAAACACATTTTTCGAGGACTTGGTGACGTAGAATGCTGGCTAGAGTTAGCGATCGATTCAATGAACATTGAAAGCAATATTGATAAATCAGATGGCAGGAAAAAAAAATGTATGTTTTAGCACGAGCAATTGAGACTAATATGAACTCTGGAGTTGTGTGGGTGGTGTACCTTCATATCTTTTACGAAAAGGAGAAGGTGATAAGAATGAATGATATTTTTCATCATGCGGTGCAGCACAATAAATGTTCATATGAACTATAGATTCTCTTTATAAATAGCTGGCTTCAAATGGATCAAAGATTGGAAGCTTACAAGTCTGCAATCATAGCACTATGCCAAAATGCATGTGCTAATAAAATTGTTCCATTTGTCCTGGACATTGTTTTGGAGAAGCTTAATTTTATATCTATGTCAGACTGCAAGCATAAATGCATGACATGGATTGATGAACTCCTTTACTGTTCATCTGAAAATTATGGCAAAGGGAATTCAGAGTTTATCAGTGTCTTCACTGTATTGCCATATTTGAGAAATCCAGATGCTTGTGTACTTATGGTCCGTTGTACATATTTCAGAGTATATGGAAAGCTTCCTAAATCTATTGTGGGGTAGCTTGAATTTGAGCATGAATTACCTTTTGATGTTGTTTGGAATAATTGTCCACTTTTAGAAGTATATAGAGATAATGCTGTGAAATTGATGGGATTTGCATTTTTTAGTCTCAGTGAATGTTGTACTGATGATTTTACTGATTCATGGAAGAATGATAAGGATTCTCTTTTAGCATTCAATGCATTGGTTGTTAACCATGTTAAATTTGTGTTGGCATTTGAAGGATTGACAAGTGCACACAACCTCTATTGCAAGTGTAAAAATCTCTACCCGACCTGTGTTGAACTTATCTCTTCTTGCATTGAATCACAAAAGCCTTGAATTATCCACATATGAACTCCTCTAAGCCTTCCATCCATATATGATTTATATAGATTATAAATGACTAGATTATTTCAAGAAAGGACAATTCTTCTCATATATGGAATGGAAATCGACAATTTTCAAAGACAATGCCATTAAAAAAAAGAATATAGAGAAGTTGATTCGACAATGGACAATTTTCAAAGAAATTTTTAGCCACAAGTCATATACCTATGAAAATTAGAAACCCACTACACTAATCAACAGAAAACAAGAAATCCACAGGAATTTGAGCCTAATATAGTTCCTTTATATTTTTCTTGAACATATTCCTTGATCATGCAAGAGGATATATGGATCCCTAAATGATCTGATATTATTTCCCTTCACTAATCCTTCTTGTTGAATGTTCATGTAGAAGTTTTGGAACTAATAATTTTAAAAACAATTGTCCATCATCTGTCTTACCTTCAATCTAAGCAAAATTTCAATGTGTAATAAGAACTAGCAGGTAAAGGAAGACATTGTTTGATATCTTTGATGAAAATAGAGGAGAAATGATTGCAGTGGTTTGTGCACATTGTCACATTGTCTCTCTCTTGAAAGAGCTATTCACCCATGATGATAAAACATGTTCAAAGAAATGGGAACCACTAAAATACCCAAAATTAGAACTCCAAACACGAGCAAATAGATGAACACAACCCCTGGGCTTATCGGATCACATCATGTCAAATGAAGGTTGATCAAATGAAGGCGATGGCATTGGGGACCAATTATTTTCACCCTAGAAAAGTGGTATGTGTGTTTCAATCCTAGGTTGGAAGCATTTACAACACAATTGATCTAGGTTAAGCTACCATGATTTCCCATTGACATTTTTTAGGGGAATAAATAGCCTTTCAGGACCTTGAATGTGGGGACTCTTTAGCAGCCGACACTTATTTTGTAGCTCCTTTAACTAGGTCATTAACGATTAAGTCCCGGGTTAGATTTGGTCATTTCCTTTGTAGACAATCTTTAATTAGCACCCTACAAAGTATATCCAATAGCACTACAAATTGACCATTTTGAAAGTATAAAAAAAGGCACAAACTATCATGGTTAAATAGATTCTAATAACACCCTCTTCCATGTAATCTTGTGCACAAATGCCTAGAATCAAATCACTGAAAAAATTAATTCAATCAAGAATTCACAGAGGTGCAAAATGAAAAGCATTCCCAAGGAATACAATACAAATGCAACAACTGATCAAACGAAATCTTCAATAAACTTAAAATTGAATAACATGCATTGAAATGTAAAGCAAGGTCTTGGTCTTGTTGCAATTGCTGCAGTGCGTTTTCTGGGGGTTTGACGAACATATGGGGTCCATAGGGTGTGCTGTTATTTATAAAGGTGTTTGCGGCGCCATAAAGGCCACTACAGAAGACATTGCGTGAGGGGTTTGGATGTTCAGGTGTAGATATTTTGTATGATCTTCAACACCTGAGGGATTTGAACTCTAGACCACTCTATGTTTCAGAAAACAAAGATGAATGCACTGGAAAATTGTTTCCATACCTGTAAAGAATCCCTCTGCCCCTACTTCTCATTTGCTTGTGCTTCAATTGGGCAGATATAAAAATCGACATGTACAATCTAAAGCCATGTCAAAAGCTAAGGGAGTCCATGGGTGCTGGTGTTGATCTGCCCCCCACAACTGAGGTTCAGTACATTTTGGTTCTAATCATGGTGCTGAAGGATTGTATCACTCTTCTTGGCTAGTTGGGAAGTTGGAAAATGAGGTGTGAGATGAGGCATGCACACAAAGAAATGTCAAATATCATCTCACTCTATGGAAAATGGATCACTCCACACACATACCCCTCAGTGATCAAATTTGAATAAGGGTGGGTTAGTGATCAAATTTGAAATTTGAAGGGTGGGTCAATGAATTTTAGATATGAATGGCAACACAAATAATTGTACTTCAATTCAAAATTATAAATTAACTAAACTCTTTCACCAAAAAAACATAAATACTCCTCTTTTAAATTTTTACAATTTTAAATAATTGAGCACTTCTCTTATTGAACACATTAAGTTGTCATATGTGTATCATTAAGAGTAACCTAACAAATATTCTATAGTATTTTTTTTAGTTTGAGCACATTTCATTATACAAAAAAAACTACTTAGACTATGCCATAAACCATATTGGGAATCCACATGCAATCCAAGCTTGAGATATGTAAGAATTATAGGGATTGGGAACCTAAGGAAAAATCATACACAACTTAGAAAACATTAAAAAAAATTCCTACATACCAAGCAAGTTAGCAAAGCTAGCATAACCGGGGTTAGGGAATCAACTTTTTTTGTTCAACAATTGTCATGAAAACATAAATATATGGGATGGAGGGGCAATGGAATCAAGCCTAAGTCAATTGAATCCTTGCAACTCACTACATGCTTGAATCTCAACATTCTGCCTTTTTAATTGAACCGAAATACCAAAGTAAGTTTATCAATGGCTATATTTGAGAAAGTTCTAGGTGTGAGTAATTAAGGGATCGGGGCTAAAATTTGTTGTGATTTGTACTAGTCTACGATTCAATGAATTGATAGTCATGAGTAGGAATTTAAGTTATTTAATGAAAATAAGTAATGTGTATAAACTCTATGTGAAAAAAAATTTCTATGTTGATGCATGCCACTACCCTCTTTATTGTCTTACCAAAAGGCATGATAATGAGGAAGAAGACCTAAAATTTTGGGCTTCACCTTCAAAGAATCCCTTGCAATCACATTGGTAAGGAGTGATAAGAAGATCACAACAATCCAACATGTCAAATTTTAGTTGATAGTGTTAATTAAAGACTTATATGCTAAATTTAATATAAGACTTCCTTATAGTTCTTTCTTACTCATTGCATCTTGACACATTTAATATTTTATGGTCCTCTTTATTCCTTGACCCAATTCGTATTATAAGGTGAGGATGTGCATGCATAATAATCCTTAGTTATGATTATGAGATGAGGATTTAAAGAGAGGAGGATGTAAAGACAAGAAATTTTTATATGTATTTTGGTGGCGTTGAAGACAAATGTTGTGAGAAACCACAAATGTTTGGAAGGACGAAGGGAGATTACATCATGATCATGCCAAATTGAAGACTATTCATGAGCCAACAAATTTTTTTTAATTTTATTAATAACTATTGTTTCTCTGTATTGTGTGCCTAATGACACCTCTCTATAGCAATGCATAAATCAACCTTTGCACAGTTTGTGATCCTAGACACATGCATTTTTTTGTATTTGCATGACATCACGTGTTGTTTATAATTGTCGTGAGTCCATGATATTAATGAAATAAATGAAGTATTGTAGAGGAGGACTTATCAAACCGGTCTTTTAAATTTAATTTTGACAAAAAAAGAGTGAACATTGGTACCAAGGTTCACATAGGTAGTAGGCACAAAGTTTTGAGCTCGTTTCGGGCCTAGTAGTAGACTAGTAGATGTTTATTTTTTCTATAGTCATAGTTGTTGACAAATTGTCACAATTTAAATTGCAGCTCCAAGTGACTCGAGAGTGAGAGTCGCATCTTGATGGCTAGTGCCTCGTAGGCATCAATGATTACTATCTATCTTGCACAACTAAGTAGTGAGTGCATGATATGAGTGAGTGAGTGGTTATAATTTATCATATTTCCAATATTTTGAATGATGAGTTGAACTTTATGGTATAGTAATTTCAACATCTTGACAAATTTATATGGATGGGTAGTTTCAAATGTCGTCCTTCTTTTGAAATGTTGATATAAATTACGCCCTTCTTAATTGGAAGGGTAAATCAGTTTTGTTTTTTTTGGAGGGAAATTTTAACTTTACACTTATGGGAAAGGTTAGAACCCTTTGGAAGGGCTAGGAAGGGTTCAATTTTGAACGTTTCATGTACTTTGTACTTATAGAATTTCCTTGTTCTTGGAGAAACGCTCGGGAGTCGAGCCTTTGAGTCGTGGGGTTTGATGACCCTATCCCGATTCCGAGGTCCACTCTACATTCTATTATATTTTGGTGTTGGTGTCATTATGATGTACACTTTGACATTGGCATATTATTAAATTACATCATTAGTTAATTGACAACTTTGTTTTCTAAAGTTCTTTGGATGTGTAGATTTGAGGATTTTTAAGGTTCTGTTATATAGGAATGGTCAAGGTGCACTAAAAATGTAAGTGAAACTAATTATTATTGATTTTTCAACTTAATTATTATCGATTTCTTTAGAATACCTCTTTGTTAATATTTTTTATGATATTTTGTAGTGCAGCCTTCTCCTAAACCTTGTAGACTTCTTGCAGCTCCTTAACTAAAGTTAATGTAGCAGCTGCCCTAATCCTAGCATCTGTAGAGGAGAGGTTTATAAACACATCCATGTGTAACTCTGGTTGAACACGGCCAAAGTATTTCCTGTGTGGAGGGTTACTATGATAAAACCCTAGTTCATTGGGGCCTGTGAAATAAATAACTGATTAATTAGAGTTTCTAATGCAAAGCTCTGATCCTTTAGGGTTTTTGTAGTACGAATTTGATTCATTAGGGTTTCCATAATGAAATTATCCTCCAGCAGAGTCTACATAGCCATTCTCCTTGAAGCTTTGATCATTTTGAATAGAGTTTAATGGATTTTCATCCAAATATAGGATTTTCTATTCACTCTTCTTCTTCTTCTTCTTATTCACAAACACTTCAACTTCTATGGCATCTTCCAACAGAAATGAATAAGCCCCATGAATCATAGATAGTGTTAGCAATTCGGGCTGCATAGTTTAGGAAAATATGGGACCTGGATCATCCTCCATGATGGTGAAATTTTGAAATTTCCATTTTTTCCATTCACCATCACCCAATAAGATACCATCCTTCGATAAATGATTTGCAATTTGATTCATCTATCTGAAAACATGTTGGAAGGAGATTTCCCAAAATTTAAAGACAATTATGATCAACTCTTCAGAATAGGCCTAAGGTATATATTCCTTGGTGGTATGTGATATTTCATCCAGTTAATGATCAATAAAGAGTCACCAAAAACTTGAAGTCTCATGATGAACTTAGGACCTAGAGGTTAATCCCAAACCATGGCCTAGTAGTAAAAAATTATTCATGGTGTTATACATCCCAAAATGGCCATCATATCCCACTCGCAAGTCAAAATATTCCCTCTGTAACGCCTATGTGATGGACTATAGCCCTGCGCATAGTTAAGGGTCATTTATGGGTGATTATGGGTAAATTAAGGGTAATTAACAGCTGATTAGTGATCATTGAAGGGTAATTTGTGGTTAATTATGGGTAATTAAGAGTCATTTAGGGGTAATTATTAGGTAATGCATTGTGGTAATTAGAGGTTAATATGGGTTCAATTAGGTGGTAGTTAGGGCATAATTAATGGTAATTAGGGGTTAATACAAGGTCAATTAGGGGGTAGTTAGTGGATAATTAGTGGCAATTAAGGGTCAATTGTGAATAAACTAGGGGTAATTATTGGTCAATTATGGGTAAATAGGGTCCATTTATCCCAAGGGATTAACTAAACCAAGGTTTCCCATGATGTTGGGAATTTAGTTAGGTTCATGGTGTCATGTTCCCATTTCAAATCCTTGTTTGTGAGGCACAATAGTCTACATCGATGGGTTTACTAGGGAATATGCCTTATATGAATGTTTAGAAGCATCCTTGGGTTTTTCCATGAGGTTTTCCTTCTAAAAAGGCAGGGACCATTTAGAGAGGATTAAGGGTTAACTAGTGGTAATCATGGATTATTTAGGGGGAATTAGTGATCAAGTAGGGGTCATTTAGGTGCAATTAGTGGTTAACTAGGGGTAATAATTAGGGGTCCATTATGAGGTTAATTAGGGGTAAATTATAGGGTAATTAGTGGTAAATTGCAATACTCCTCAAGAGGATGGATATTGAGAACATGTCACATGCCCCAATTTTGCAAAAAATGATATTATCTTATTTGATTTTATTTAAAGACAATATGTTAAATTTTATGCTAAGCTGTAATTGATGACTAAGCAAAGTCAAGGATATTTAATGTAATTCTAAATATTTTAATTATAAATCAATAAAGGTGGATACAACAGCTTAGGAGATCTGTTAAAAGAGTGATTACTAGTCAAATTGGTGGAGGAGACCGCGTGGAGAGCAAACAGACATGTGGCAACATCCTCAAACCACTTCCAATTGTTGCAGGTGGAAACTTCCCTACATTTGGGGTCATGATACCCCAAGAAATCGGGATTAGAGCAAGTGGCTCAATTAATGACAACTGACCCAAAAGACCTAGGTAATATTTATAAAAATACCCATTGAAGAGAGCTGAGGCTGCTAATTCTAGAGAAGTGATCATTCAGGTGAATGTACTTTAGAGAAATTCAATGGTAAGGGAATTTGTGGAAAGAGTTTGAGGGGTTAACTACTAAGTGATCTAGTGCAACTTTTCAGCGGAAGGATCTTACTGCTGAGTGCATAGTGTTTTATGAGTCATTGGACTAGTCTATTGTTTGCATGATCCACCAGTTCTCATCTAAGAAGACCAGGAACATGCTCGAGGGTCTTGAGGAAGCATTGTTTGAGCTCTCTCCAAGAGTTTAGTATGGAGGAACGGCCTCCTAACACTATTGTTTTCCATCTTAATTAGGTTCTACATTCTTTGGTTTTACTGTGTTAGATGGTTAAAAGTGAATCTGATTGTTATCTAAATGTTAAATATTTAGTTGTAAATTGTTAGAGTTAGTAATCTTTTATATTTTTGAAAGAATGAATCTAAATAGATGAAAAATAATTCTAATATGTGTTTTTCCATGTCTGGAAGGACCGGACCGTACTCCAGCACAGACAGAGTCTTTAAAAGTAGATGAAGGAAATGATAAGAGACTTAAATTATTAGATATGTTATGCATTTTATAATAGCAAATAATTTATTTCGGTATGTAGGTTATCATCAGAAAGAACAATAACCTGATTATCTAAGTTGTTGTTCTACAAACTGATCTATGTAAATATATTAGAAAAAGCAGTAGCTTAGTACAGATAGAAGGATTATTATTATGTTAAGAAAATACTTAGTAGATAATTGAAGTATTATTTTTTATTCAAGTTAAAATATGCATGAGAATAAAGTGTGTTATGTTATCAATATATTCTTTTGTGTTTTAACTATTTCCAAATGCAGTAGAAAAGATATAGGTAAAGTACTTTAGTACAGTTAAACAGAGAAATAAACTATAATTACTTATTTCACTTACTTATAATGTTAACTAAACTAAGACAATAGTTACTATAAACAATAAGGGTTTTATGAAAAGTATTTTTCATTTATCAAGATCAGACTAGTTACTAAATTGATGTTTACAAATAACTCTAATAAAATTCTTGCTAACATTTTAGTAAAAACAATAAGAATAGGATTATAACTAATATAAAACTTAAATACCTATTTAATAAAGAACTGTTCTAAATTCAGGAACAGGTTATACCTGTAACGATAATTTATAGGGTCAAAACCCTAAACTAGAAATCATTATTATAATTAAAATACATAAGCTACAATCCAATTAATTGGAGTATGTTTATAAATAAACTTTTAGATTATGAGAATATTGTTTACAGTCCTTAAGGATAGATAAAAGAATAGACATTTTAAATATCACTTAGATTTTTCACAACACACATGTAACATTAATTAAAACAAGTTTAACAATTAACACTACTTATTAAATAATAGACTAATTGAAATATTTATGTAAACGAGGGTCTCATTCAGGAAACCCTAGCTCAAAATTTCTGAGCCAGCAAGTAAAACAATTTTATAATACGACTGAGTGACAATATTTAATCCATTAACAATAATTTCATACAAAATAAATAATAAATAGTAAATTAATATTACACAGTTGAATAGGGTAAAAACCCTAGGTACATAGAGCCACGATAATAGCATTAAGATAAATTGAGTCTGAGCTCGAAGAAAAACCCTTTTGCTTTAAAAAACCATGTGTATTGTTTGACAGGCCGATAGGCTTCAAACTTAAACAGTGTACAAAAACCAGCTCTAAGCCACTGCACCCATATCGTGACATGGGGTTTTAATAAGTGAAACTAACATACTTTTTATCAAAACTTACAACATTGTAAAATCCTTTTTTTATCACAAGAAGAGTGCACTAAAAATCATCGCATTGATCCAGAGTCACCCTACTGTAAGGAAGGTTTTTAAAACAAAAATAAAACTCATAAACTAAAGAACAAGAACAACAACCCAAGGCTGGGAAAGACCATGCCGTAACTTCTTCCAACTGCAAACTTTCCCCTAAGGTCTGAAAAAATAGGGAGAGCCATTTTGTAACCAGGGCTTACCCATAGACTGAATGCCAGTCCAAATTAGAAGTGGTTCCTACCAAATGTTAAGGCAAACTAACCCTGCAAAATGAAAACCAAAACATATTTAAGAACTCGAATGTAGTATTGAAACTATATTTTTTTTTCCTTATAGCTTTCAACTTCTTAAACATGATTTGTTACCTGTAATGTCGATAACCAAGGCCAAAGAAGGTAGACCAACGCTTCGAACATTGAAACACTCATATTCACTTGAGAACGAGGCAACTGAGTTCGGGTTATCAACTACATCAACAACTGGAGCAAGAGAAAGAAATGACAGTGGCCAAACCATGACTTCAACACTGTAACTACAAACTGTACAACACTACCCTCACACACAGCAAGTTTGAGTTGTAGAAATCAATTCATTTATGATCTGTGAACTTCACAACTCTCACCCTAAGCAATGGCTCTTCAAAAATAATGCATAGATAGTGGAACTGGAAGCAAGCAACTATGAGCCCTCATGGCCGCAGTGAACCCAATGAAGCCAATACCGAAACCCTCGCTGAACAATTAATATTAGGGTTGCAAGGTAAAGTTTACAAGTCGCCTATTGCATGGCGATGAGAGTTCCATGTGTATGCAAATCTATTCACTTCAAGGTGGGTTCATTTGTATAGTCACCACTACAATCATTCGAACCAAATAATTGTTAAATCAATTACATTATGCATGTAATGATAATGTATTATCGCATAAAGTCAATATCATATCATTTTCCAAGCGAAGTCAAGCCTCAATGATGAACAAGTGGTATACCATCATATAACATAATGTTTAAACTTGGTAAATAGCTTTGGTGAAGAACCATTTTGCATATGGCTTCGATGCACTTGTTTCTCAAATTTTTTATTTATGATTTCGATGCCTATTTTGTAAGGATATTATAGCCTTTCATAATCAAACTTGTAAGATAAAGATTAAGAGGATAGTAGAATCTTGGACAGGACTTTTAATTCCTTTATTGACTTTTCCTTATAATCATGAACTATGATTGTTTAAGCTATAAGAATTAGATTTAAACTAATAAGGTGTATATAGATATAGTACCATTTATACACAAGAATAGCCCCTACTCTTAAAAGGGATATACAGTACTGGATGTAGGATATAAAACCTACAAGTACATGATCTTTGAACTCCATAATATTTACCAAGTTCCAAGACGAATCGAATCAAGGTTAAGTTAGAATTTAGAGTTTAGGATAGTAAACTATCTAGGATTTTATTGCACTACTTTTACATTTAAGTGAATAGTAGGGTAATGTGAAGTTATTGTTTTGATGTTAGTCATAAATAAAATTGGAAATTCAAGTCACAACTTGACTATTTTTTTATGCAAAGGATACTTTAAAGTTATAGGCGATGTTAAGCTGATAAATTCACTATACTGAAGCCTATTTAAAATAGAGCTAACAAGTACATAGAAGGCTTATATTCTGAAAGGTTTAGGTCTATTCCTATAATGATAAGCAACGCTTTAATTATTATGATAATAGTAGCAATAGACTCTTATGTCGAAGGAAGAGTTATGAAACAATATCATGAGCTCTTTTAAGAACTGGAAATCACTTAGAGTAAAGTTAGAAGGAGCTTTTTTCTATATTAAATATCTATTTGATAAAAGACAAGTAGTAGGACGACATCAATAACCCTTACGACACAAAGACTAAGTAATATCATATTGTGTATCAAGTAAAAGAAACATTACTTTACCTTGCAGGATCTTGAGTCTTCTAAGCAAACTTTTACTCTAGTAGTACTTTTATATTAAAAGAAGTATATCTGGTTAAATGCCGTAATAAACTTTTACTGGATCCTGTAAAGATCCATAAATATAGATACGTTAGCAATCGCTAAGTAAGCCCCATCTAGAAAGTAACTCCTCACCTACTTGACATTCAAACCATTAGTACAGCTAAATATTCAAATGCAGATTACTTACATCACATATCAAAATTTAACAGCATTAATCTATATGTGTTAAAGTTAATGGTTACTTTAATTTTCTGTTTCATTTCTTCTATTAGCTTCTAGTAGTTATCTAACTACATTTGTAAACATTTTATGTTATCTCAAAATTTTAAATTTTTGTGAAAATTTGGGGTTTTGACAGAACATACTTGAAAAATATATTTGGGAGTAGTGCATCTAATCCCCCCCCAACCAAGAATCATGAGAATTAAACTTTTGGCAATGGTATTTAAAACACCGCCTATAAAAGTAAAATTTCCTTGGCTTTTTTTTTTTTTTTGGGGGGGGGGGGGGGGGGGGCACGGGGTTTCTAAAACTGTCTTGAAACACATATTGTGGGGGATTTATAAAACTGTCCACAAATCCTTAATTAGTATATAAATATTAATTATGACTCATGGATGGAGCATTTGGCCTCCACATGGGCCATGAATTTTTACCTAAGAAAGAGATATGTGCATAATAGGATATGGAGGTAACCCTAGGTTTGTAATATAGTTATACAAGTCATTGTGTCTTAGTGTTATAAGTTCAACTCATATATTTAAATACCTTTGTGATTAACTTAAAGTGCTAAGTAAAAGTCACTCTCGAAGAGTACATAGTGACAAGCTTATTTATGCAATGTGTGTGTGTGTGTGTGTGTGTGTCCATGTGAATGCCCATCTTCTAGTATCCTAATTTGGGCATTTACCTCTATGTTTTCAATCACTCTTTTAGTATTGAAAATGAATCCCATGGGAATCAAACATTGGTCAATAGTGTAGCGTAATGCTGAAATATTTGATAGGGGCCATAAAACTTGAGAAACTAATTGCTTCTTTCCTTGAGATATGTCTGATTATAAGGCCAAAGATGTAAAACAATTTGATCCACTTCTTCAAAGTAACACTATAAGCATTTTGGTAAAAAACCTTCAGCAATTTGATCCACTTCTTCAAACTAAACAACCTTGTAGGGTGACATTTTGGTAGCACCATGATACGTGGTATTGTACTACCTTTCTGTAAGGGGGGTGTAGGGGGGTGGGGGGACTACTAAACCCAATGGCCATATCAATAAATGTAAAACCCAATGGCTAACAATACTTTTATGGTAAAAACCTCACAACCTCTATTACTTCTTATTAACTCCAATATCTCAAGTTTTGTAGTATCCAGAAGTATTGTGACATGTATCATCATCATGGAAATTAATGTTGTCGTCATCATCATCATCAATGCCATATGGTACATCAACATCATCTTAATGATCGTCCTCATTATCATCATCATCAACAACATTAAGTACATCATCAACAAAATCATCGTCTTCATTTATCATTATGGTCACACATATGGCATTAGTGTTCTTAATCACTTATTGACATTAGGATTCATGTCATGTAATTGTTAAGGCCATTTATATGTTGTTACAGTTATTTCAATGATAATAGGGTTGTTTAGATGTTGTTACAGACATTTAGGTTCCATTAGAATCAATTAGGATCCAAAAGTGATACCACATGCATAATCATTTTTCACATCCACATCCACATCGTCATCATCATCATATAATAAATCAACATCATTGTCATCGTCATAGTCATCATCAATATAATTGCGATAATAATGAGCAAGGAGCCATGCTACCTCACAAGAATGGATGATATAGTTTTATACTTATCAAATCATATCCATACGGTCCATCATAATTATCGTAATGCATCATCGTCATGTTGTTAGGGTCAATCATATGCCATTAGGTTCTATCAAATGTTGTTGGGGACACCCAAATGCCATTAGAGAACTTTAGGTGACATTAAGGTAGTTTTTCCCTCATTAGGATTAATCAAGATCCAAAAGTGCCATGATTACAATCATTTAGGTGCCACCATGATAAATCAAGATCAAAAAGTACTATCACATGAATCATGATCATTGACATAGACATTGATATAGCTGACGTTATGTCGGATGTTTTTCGAACAAAATTCCTAGCTCTAAACCTAGTGCAATTCCTAGCACGGTTCATTTCAATTTTTTTGGCATTATTCCAGGCACTATACCTAGATCTATACCTGGTGCTATGTTGGATGTTTTCTAGGCACAATTCCTATCTCTATACTTGGTGCTATGTTGAATGTTTTTCCTATTGAAATTCATGGCGCAATTCATGTCGCTAACCTTGGATTAATATATGGTGTTATTCTCTTTAGGACATTTTTTTGGAGGATATTCTTGGCGTTATATGGGATGATTTTGGAAACGCTAATTGGGACATTAATTGGGATGCTAATTGGGATGATAATTGGGACATTAATTGGGATGCTAATTGGGACGTTAATTGGGATGCTAATTGGGACGTTAATTGGGATGCTAATTATCGTCCAAAATAGAGCCAACTTTTTAAAAGGGATGATAATTAGGATGTTAATCGGGATGATAATTGGGACGCTAATTGGGATTCTAATTGGGACGCTAATTGGGACAATAATTGGGATGCTAATTAGCATCCAAAATAGTGCTAACTTGTAAAAAGGGACGCTAATTGGGATGCTAATTAAAACTCTAATTGGTATTCTATTGGGGATACTAATTGGGACACTAATTGGGATGTTAATTGGGATGCTAATTAGCATCCAAAATAGTGCCAACTCTTAAGAAGGGAAGCTAGTTGGGATGCGAATTGGGACGCTAATTGGGACGCTGATAAGTTCGATAATTGGGATGCTAATTAGCTTCCAAAGTAGAGCCAAATTTTAAAAATGGATGCAAATAACACCATTAAAAGTAACATCCCATGGAAAAGCATCCACTTTGTCCAAAAAATGAAGAAAAATACACTAAATGTGATAGTGGACGCTAAAAAGGAAGGTAAAGGAGACACTAATCACATGGTTTTGTTGTAGTATTATGTCTTAAGCCTAAGATTTATACAATACATATGTTACTGATGCTTTGGGTTTTATCTTTGGGATAGTGCATACATTGCATGGACTATACCATATACGATACCTTGTAATATACGCTTAGGGTTGCGAAATATAACTTATGGTTTGAAAATTTAAACGATGGGGTTTAAGACGTGCATGAGGAGGGAGACCAACGTTAATGAAACAAATCCAAACTATGGAATTGTGAGTCTTGGGTCGATAATGGTCACCATGCTAGCGCCCTTAATGCTCCTTGGTGTCTCGGGTAACCCAAGATTAGGGCTTGGATCCATAAATCACTTGGTCTATGGATGGTTGGGTCTTGGCTCTGCACTGTGAATGGAGGTGATGGCTTCGTTGAAAGAGGTAAGTTTGTGTTGGGTTTTAACAACGTTATGGTTTCATTTATTTTCTTACTTAGCCTTCATACTTCTAAGTCCTTTTTTATTTCGGTTCTTGTAGGTGATAGGGTTGATGAGGAGAAACATGGCTCAAATCTTTGAGACTATATGGTGGGCGCTACCAAATGGTGCACTATAAGCCTCTGAGACAAGTCTGCACTTGTCATCTCTCGCAATCATGGCAAGACTAAGTTTCACCTCTTTTTTGGGTTGGGGTTTATACTGTGGGGTTTCTATTTTCCTTCGATCTTGTATTAACAAACTTGGGTTTTTAATTTTTATTAAGGCATTTTGGCTATGGAGAGAAACTTAATTCTCTTACAGGCTATGTTTATAAATTATGTTTATGTAATTCGTTTTTCGAATTGGGGTTTTAATCTTGGGAAACACCATTGCTTGCAATGGTGCCATGTCCCTTGGCATGACTTTGTAAACTTGATGGTGATTTTGGAAATACTGTGCATATCAATATCTGTTGCATTTTTCATTTTTTGCAAAGATTATTTAAACTATACTGTGTGTTACGAATTTATACTGCGCTATTTTTTTATTACTGTGGGTTACATATGGAATTCAATATTCACAAAGAGTATGGGTATTGTTGCTCCATTATTTGTTTTAGCTTTATGGATTGAAGATAGAGACAATGTATGGCTTGGGGCCATGCCGTGAATGGAATTAGCACCCTTCCATGGTATTTGCGACATCATAGAGAATTTTAGGATTTATGATTTGGTTTTTAATATGTAATGTGGATTTATAAATACATCGTGGGTGTAAACCTTTGGTTGACAGGGTTGTTGTATAATTCATTATTAACAAGGTTTTAGATTAGGGGACTAAGTATTTGTTTTAAAGTGGCTGAGGCCATGCTTATAGCGTAGGGTGCAGAGATGAGAGTCTCACAACCATGCCGTAGCGTAGTGATATTAGTGTTGTATCATGCATACGTTATGTGTATAGTGTAGCCTTAATAGATATAAAACAGCCCTACAGGATTCGAATCCTAGTTGTTGCTTGTATAAAAAACTTGGACTATTTTTAAAAGATTATAACGAAGTTTGTAAAGAAAACAATTCTTGTGTATTGTTGTAATTACATGGACTTAATCATTATATGGAATGAATGCATAGTTTTTTAATGATTATTGTAGGTGTTTATATGGTGTATTATATTACAACTTACAACTTGGATTTGTATACCCAGAGGGATCGATACTGTGACCTCTGTGTAAATTAAGGGTTTTAATATTACTTGGTTATTGTTATGTGATGGCTGCGAGTAGATTTAGATTGGACCTTTAAATGATTTATGCATATGATTTATGATTGTTGTTTATTTAAGTAGTTAGGACTGTGGATTTTAAATAGGAAGAGAGATTTGATCTTGGAACAAAGAATGGTCACAATACTTACTATGTTCATTATTTATGATGATGTTTAATTTTAATGGAAGTTGATTTAATAGTTTAGCTTATGTTTAAATATATAGACCTGAAAGGTCTTTACTAGTTTATTTATATTTGATTTTAATGTAGAATAATGACATCCTATAATTAGTTAATTAGATAGTACTAAACTAGTTTATAAACATAAACTTATTTATATAACACTCACTTCTAAATCGAGTCTATTTAAATCTAAAACATGCCTCTACTGACAAATGGAATATGTCAGTAGAGTATAAGGACCCAAAAGAACAAATAATTAGCAGGTCTAAAATAAAACCTAGTCCATAAGTTAACATAGTTTCAATAGGAAAACTATACAGGAAAAGAAACTAATATACAAACCCTTTATAAACATTGATACAAGAACTAAATTTAAGCAAAAATCTTAAGAGAATAAACCATGGATAAATCTAACATAAGGACAATTTACAGCTTAGGGTTATAATGTAAAATTGTAAACCCTCGGAGATTTAAACATAAAACATTTACATAGGGTTGGGAGATATAATATGAACCTTGATCTAACTTAGCCATCAATTTATGCTAGAAAATGAAATAGGCAGACTAGGATCTCATACCTGTAATTTTTTAAGCTCCTTTAATTGCTGAACTTGCACACTTAAATAATTAGAAGTTAACAATTCATAGGCAGGTCTTACCTCTATATTAGATGATCGAATCACTTGGGAACTACCACGTTCCACCAAACCATGACCTAGAACCATTCCTGGTTTTAATTTGGATCCCCCTGAGCTGGATTCCAACATTCAAGTAGCTTAGAGCTCCTAAGGTAGGTTTTCCTAAATGGTATAGCAGTTCTAGATCAGATCTCCTTTTCCTTGTAGGAAATTATTCTCCAAGAATTCACTTGAGAGAAAAATAGGCTGAAATAATAATTTCTCCAAAATATAGATTAGAACCCTGAGCGTTTCCTTGGCTTGATTCTTTATAGACATATTTTTCAGTCAAAGGGATAGTTAAATCAAGAAATCCTTGATTTATTGATTTAACCCTTTTTAATTAATTTTGCTAATTCTTAATACTTTAACTTAGGAACTTTTAACTAGTTTCTAGTTAGACTTTTTGTAGGAATTATACTAGTTATTAATCCTTTAATAATAAATAATAATTGATGGATATTTTCCTCTTTCTTACATTTATTTATATTATTAATATATTTACTTCTTTATACATACCATACATAAAATACATAATAATATAACATTTGTTAACATTTTTATTTGGGCATCATATACCATGATCCCTAGACTTAATGACTCTTCTTCATTAAGGTCAATTATAGATGGTTTAGGTCTACTAGGCTAGGAAACTCTAAACATCCTTGCATGTTGGATTCCCTCGTATAACGTGGTATTTCTTCATTACTTGATGAGAATATAGAAATTCAAAATTTCATTTAATGACTTATAAATAAGTCTGATGAGCTCAATATTTTTTTCGAGTCATTTTCACTCAGAAGTTTATTAAATTCTTTTCGGTAACCCCTAGCGCTTACTAGATCCCATACTCAATTCTTAAACAAGGAGTTACAAACTTAGTCAACACTAATGCTAGGATGTACTTGTACAATACACCTAGGGATACAATGGCCAAGGATCCGATGGTCTAGAGCTTATGCTCAACACCAACATGGAAGGATCCATGGCTTATGCCCAACACTTCTAATTATCTTTTCATGTGTTCTAGAGATTCTTTCTCAACACAAAGGTAAGTACTCATGTTCTCTATATCTTCTCACTCAACACAAATCATCGATCACTCATGTGCTCCAAAACTTCTTGCTCAACACAAAACATCTCATCAATCATGTGCTTCAGGGTCCACACCCAACACAAACAAACACACACACACACACACACATATATATCATCAATAATTGGCTTACAACCACTATATAAAACAAATCATCATGTTCATATGCAGTGGGCTCTTCGACCCTATATATAAAAATAAAACATTAAGATAAAATCATAATCAATAGGCTCATGCCTATAAATGTTAGGTCCAAAATTTGAGATATCACACAAACACACACACACACACACCTACTAAACCACTTTGTCACTATCCAGTACACCTCTCCCCCCAAACATTTAAATCCCGTTGCTTATCCTCCTCGTCCTCGTCCTCTCTCTCTAACATAATCCCCTTAACCCTTACTAACCCCCCTCTCTCATGTTGTCTTCCCACTCCTACACCTACACCTAATCCCTACTGCTCTCTTCTCTCTCTCCTAACACCCTAACACTACCCATCTCCCTCTCATATTATCACTACCCCTAATCCCCCACTCTCTCACACTAATCCCCCTGCAACTTCCCTACTCATAAAAACCCTCTTCACCTCCCCCTGCCTCTCTCAATAACCCCAAATCTCACTCTCTCTCCCCCCTACTCCTCCACCTACTTGTAACCCCCCCTCCCCTTACCCAACCTTACATCTAACACCCCATCATCCTCCTCTCCTTTCTCTCCCCTATTCTCCCTAGCCCTCACTAAACCCCTCTCTCACAATCTCTCCCCACTCCTCCACATATTCCTAACCCACGCCTCCCTCTCTCCCCCAACCCCCTAACACCCCATCTCTTACACACACACACACACACACACACACACACACACACACACACACACACAGTAAGTACCCCTAGGTCCCCACTCTCCATAATTTCCTTCCTACTCTCCCTACCCATAACTACCCCTGCTACCTCTTTATTTCTCTCTCTCTCTCTCTCTCTCTCTCTCTCTCTCTCTCTCTCTCTCTCTCTCATAATATTATACCCCAATCCCCCTATCTCTCTTTCTCTCTCATAATATGCCAAATGGAATACACATGTCCATGATAAAATGGAAGTTGTCTATTATCACTTCACGATATAATTTGAATTCTAAATGGATAATAAAATGAGGATTGTGTCTTTATTGGATTGTTAAATTGATGATAATTATGAATTTGGTGATGGTTATATATTTAAGTTATTTACGTTATTTGTTTGTAAAGTATAAATATAAATTTACTTGAATGGAATAATAATAAGTATTACATAATTACACATACTTAAAATACCTTTTTTTTAAATTGTTAATCTAATATATTTTGATTTTAGATTTAAGAAGTTGCTATAAATTTTCAAAATAAAATAATTTTTTTATTATCATTTAGAACTTATATTAGGTTTTAAAATATCTTAATATTACCTCTTAAGTTTTTAATGCAATGTTGTATTAGTCTAGGTTTTCTTTACATCAAGAGAAGGAAAATTAAATCTATGCATTATTCCTTTTGCATTTGGATATTTAAAGATGTTTGTTTCAAAATACATCAATATTATTCTCCAATTTGGTGTAAGTTTACTTCTAGATTGTTAGTGCCACCAATGTACACTCAATCAGTTTTTTGTTCATCCTTGCAAATATTTGGGGAAATATTTGGGGGCATCCCTTTCTTATTTTTTGAATATCCTCAACTGATCAAAACTAATTTGAGTCACTTCCTATTGAACAACATTCTTTAATATCATCCTCTACTAAAAACTGTGGAATTGAAAACCATGTTCATGTAAATACCACAATTTTATAAAAAATAGCGTATTTTCTATTATAAATTCATGTAGCACCTCCATAGCCCATTCAGGGAACCCTATTATTTTTTCTATTTTTCCTTTGAAATACTATACCTCAAGTTATTGCATTTCTATCTTATGATTTTTTCGTACAACTCTTTCACCATATTTGTCATAGTTGGCTCTTTAACCTGGAAGAAAGAAACCCCTAATGATATTATGGCTATGATCACAATTTGTCCCTTTGATGACTATAACTTTAGTTGATATAATGACTCAAAATATTATGATATATTTAAAATTTTATGAGTCTATATCACCAATTGTCTTATTTTCATGTAAAAGATGAAGGAATATAGGATAGTCACTTATGTCATATCCATTAGTGAACTCTATTGTTAACTTAGTCCAAGAAAAGTAATATAAACCCCTAGCATTGACTATATTTCCATTAGATCCATTTCCCCCGAGGCACTTGTTCCATGTATCTCTATTAATCCTTCAGGTATATATGGTTTATTATTCTCATTATTTTTCCTCATTTTTTAATTCTCTTCATTTAAACCTATTTTTGGCCTTTGTTTCTACTCCATGTTTCCTATATTTCTCTAACTTAGATTTGATGATGCATTCTATTCTTCATTTGAAAGTTATTGTTGTCCACCTCGTTGTTCTATTTATCATTCTTTTGTCTCTCCTCTTATTCATGATTTTTATACTTCTATACTTTTCTCATCTTTATCATTGCTTTTCCATATTAAATTCCTCTCTTACGTATCTTTTTATCCAAGTAGGTTTTTTTTTGGTGTGGGCTCTTACAAAAAGTTGGGGAACTTTTTAGATGAAATTTTACTTCTATAAAACAAACTTCTACATTGTGAAACCAAAATGAGTATGCACTCATTGACACTAGAAATATATTATCTTGATATTGATAGGTTATTTCACACACATGATGGGAAGACATAAATGCCCATGTGTTTCATAATTATAAAACACACACATGTTTTGCAGTCACAAAACATGTGCGTGTTTTGCAGTTAGAAAACATGCATGCAATTTGTAGTTACAAAATGTGTGCATGTTTTTAAAGACATGCTATATACCCCTACATTTATATCCCTCCCACCATACATCACTATATCTCTCTCTCTCTCCCCAACCATCTCCCCCTCTCCCTCTATCCTTTCCTTCCTCCCTCCCTTTATCCCATAATAAATCTCTTTCTCTATCCCTCCTTCCCTATATATCCCTCCCTAATAATAACTATCTCCCTCTTACTCTCTCTCTTCTCTACTGCACCATATACACTTAACCCTCATCCCACTCTTACTCCCCCTATTGATGTATTTGTAACTTCAGAATGTATTCACTTGTATAACTTATGTATTGTACCTAGATGTTTATTCCAAGAAGTATCTGTAATGTAATTGAGTCACGTCATGCCCTGATGTTTCGATCGAGAGATTCAATAATGTAAACAAGTCATGTAAAGTGATAGAGTATAACCCTCCTTATTGATAAAGGGTTAAAGTCCCCACAGTTGTGGGGCCCTAGGGTTATTAGACTCTCCTAGAGAAGTTGTCCCTAGTGAGTTATTGTCAAGTCAAGAAGTAGTATAAATAGAGAGGGATCCTCTCTATTTACCACACATTCATACTCATTCACTCACACTCAGTTGTAGCACATAACGAAAAGAGAGAGAAGTAGCTGGGATAAGAGAAAGAGAGACTACTACTGTCGGGAGATCATCTTATTGTCTTTGGGTTTTACTTTTGGTGCTGATTCTATCTCTGAGGAAGATGCGGGGTTTTCTCCTTTATGGCTTCCCTGAGGAAAATCTTTGTGTTCATTGTCTCTTGTGTTTGATTGTTGTGCTTGTTATTCTCATCCTAAGAGCATATAGAGTAAATGTTAAAAATATAACATGGTATTGGATCTAACCTGAGAAAAAGAAACTGTGCAGCTGCGTAAACTAGGGATTCCTACTTTTTGTATCTCTCTCCACATATTTTCAGCAAAAGGAGGTTGGGATGACTCTCCTCTGTAAGGCGCATCTTTCTGTCAAAGTAGAATCTGATTCTGAGCATTTTTCAGTTTTTGACCCGACACTACTGCAGAAAATTAGGGATTTCCATAGAAGTGAAAATTTTGAGTGAGCCCAGTCCTGCATTGATATCCTCCCCAAAATCAAAGTTTAGAGATCAATATCAAATTTTTTGGTTTGGTAGAACTCTAGGAAAGTCAAAACCTATTTTTCTCCTGAACCAACTATGTAGAAATTCAGCTCCAGATCTAGTTCATACATCTTAACCTGGTAATATCTAAATATTTTGTATTTTCATTTGATTTTCTCTGTTAATATGTCTCATCATACCAAGCTCGATGAAAATATTGAAGGAGATAATAACTTCTGAGCTTGAAAGTATAGGATCTCCCTAGTCCTGGAAGAAAATGAGTTGGACTCCTACATCAATGAGGAGGTTCCAGTTCCAGAGGGAGATGAGACTAAGGCCTTACACAAGAAGAAATTGGTCATGGCTGAGAGGATGATTTCTGATTCAATCAAGGATCACCTCATACCACAGGTGTCTTCCCTAAAGACACCTAAAGAGATGTTTGATTCTCTGACCAAACTATTTGAAGGGAAGAACATAAACCACAAGATGACTCAGAGAAACCAAATGAAGAATGTAAAGATCCAGAATGCAGAGACCATCCAATATTACTTTACAAGGGTCTCTCATATCAAGGAACAACTGGAAGTAGTAGATGAAGATGTAGAGAATACATAAATTGTGATGACCACCCTGAATGGTCTTCCTAGGGCATGGGACTCTTTCATTCAAGGAATCTGTGCTAGGAAGAAGCTAGTCAAATTTAGAAAACTATCGGAGCAATGCTCACAAGAATAATCTTGAATAGTAGCTCGAGAAGAAATAATGGGAAATGAAGATCAAGCTCTAACAGTCCACACCAAGAAAACCAGAAGGGACCATCATCACTCCAAAGGTAAGCATTCACACTCTAGAAGAGACGTGTATACTATCAGATGTTACACATGTGATGAGAAAGGACACATATCCAGATATTGTCCTAAAAACAAAGGGGGTTCTCACAAGAAGAAAAGAAACAACAAAATACATCATGCTCACATTGTAGAAGATGATGAACCTCCCAAGAAGAGAGCCAAACAAGAAAGTGATGATTATTCAACTGATGAAGAATAGGTTCCGATCTTTTCCCTCATGGGAACTATATCACATGGAATCAATGATTGGATTATAGATAGTGGTGCTTCCAAACACATGACGAGATTCAAGGAATCCTTCATGAAACTATCAGAACATGAATCACCCCACAAGGTGAAACTTCGGGATGACTACTAGTATCCAATAAAAGGTAGTTATGAATCCTCCTATAAGCTAGACTCTGGAAAGTATATGAAAATGAAGGATTTCTTATTTGTACTAGGACTAAAGAAGAACCTTCTATCCATCTCCACACTAGATGCAAAAGGCATGAGGGTTGCATTTGTAGATGGCCAAGTCCTCATGTGGCCAAAAGGAAATACTATTGATGATGCAATAGTAATTGGAGAGCAAGAAGGAGGACTATACAACTTAGAGGGCCAACCAGAGCAAGCTTTGGTTCATGACTCAGTAGAGCCAAATGAACTTTGGCATAAAAGGCTTGCACATGTGCATTACATGGCACTGCCACTTGCAAGAAAAGTTGTTGAAGGTCTTCCAGAAATGCAGACAAAACATGAAGGTGTATGCAAAGGATTTCTAAAAGGAAAGAATACAAAGAAGACATTTCCAAGTAGCGAGAGCAAGGAAAAATGAATCTTGTAGATCCTCCACTCCGATATATGCAGTCCAATGTCATCCAAATCTCTAAGTGGGTATGTATATTATTTTTCATTCATTGATGATTTTTCTAGGAAGACATGGATATACTTCATGAAGAACAAAGACGAAGTATTCAGCAAGTTCAAGTAATTCAAAGTCTTGATAGAAAAATACACAGAGAAGAAGATCAATATCTTTCGATCAGACAATGGTAGAGAATTCACATCAAATGAATTCAAGCAATTATGCAAAGAGTCAGGGATTAATGGGGAGTTAACCACTCCATATAATCCACAAAAAAATTGGGTTGTAGAAAGAAAGAATAGAACGATCATGGAAGTTGCAAGGGAAATGCTTCATGATCAATATCTTCCCATGAATCTATGGGAAGAAGCTACTAGAACAGCTATGTATGTACAAAATTGTACTCCACACAGAGCACTTGAGAAAAAAACACCTGAAGAAGTATTTTCTAGAAAGAAAGCAGAAGTCAATCATCTCAGAATATTTGGCTGTCTAGTGTACATACACATTCCAAAAGAAAAGAGGACAAAGCTAGATCCTTCAGGAAAGAAGGGTATATTTGTGGGATAATCTGAAATCTCAAAGGCTTACATAATATACTTTCCATGGTTCAAGAAGATTGACATCAGTAGGGACATAACCTTTGATGAAGACTCAGCTTACAACAAATCTAGAAAGAGACCTGCTGAAGAATATGAAGAAACAAAAATACCTAGAATTCATGACACAACCATGAATGAAGCAATTCCAGAAGAATATTGAAAAGTAGAAGAACCTCAATAACCTATAGATCCACCTCAGGAAAAGAATCCTCACAAGAGGAAACCTGATTGGGTATGAGAAGCTATCTAAGGTGTAGAAATATATGGGGCTCCAAAAGAAATAAATAGATAAAGGAAAAGAACGAGGTCATGTTCCGGTTATGTAGCCTTATTATGTGACTTCATTGATAAAGAACCTTCCAACTATGAAGAAGCAGCAAAAAATAAAGAATGGAAGGATTCTATGATCAAAGAGTATTAGTCGATCATGAAGAATGATGTTTGGGATGTTGTCCTAAGACCAGAGGACAAGTCTGCTGTGACTTCCAAATGGATCTATAAGATCAAGCATGATGCAGATAGAGCATAGAGAAATATAAAGCAATATTTGTGGCTCATGGTTTCTCCCAGAAATAAGGAATAGATTATGAAGAAACCTTTGCTCTTGTAGCCAGATATACTTATGATCAGATCAATACTTTCTTTAGCTACAGTAACGAAGTGGAAAGTACACCAAATGGATGTTAAGACAGGTTTCTTGAATGGTGTAGTAGAAGAGGAAGTATATCTGCAAAAACCACTCAGTTTTGAGACACATGACAAAGAGACTCATGTGTGTAAATTAAAGAAATCCCTATATAGTCTGAAATAGGCACTTGGGACATGGTACGGTAGAATTGACAGTTTCCTATCCAGTTTGGGATTTACCAAGAGTAAAGAGGATTCCAACTTTTACTAGAAGGTTGAAGAAGGGAACCCAGTGATAATATTGTTGTATATAGATGATATATTTGTGACAGGTAAGGATGGGTTGATTGCTGATACAAAAAGGAATCTTGCTGTCAAGTTTGAGATGAAGGACTTGGGTATGATGCAATACTTTCTAGGCATGGAGTTGTGGCAGAATGAAGATGGAATTTCCCTGGGAAAAGGGAATCATGTAGTGGAGATCCTGAAGAGGTTCTGGATGATGGACTACAAGGCTATGACCACACCTATGGAATCAAATATGAAGATATTTAGTGATGCTTCATCAGAGCTAGTTGATGCTACGATGTATCGTCAGATTATTGGGTCCTTGATGTACCTGATGAATACGAGACCAGATATTTTCTTTGATGTGAACACATTGAGCCAGTTCCTGGAGAATCTTAGACATGTTCACTTGGTTGTTGCAAAACATATTCTAAGGTACTTGAAGGGTACAGTTGATTATGGGCTCAATTATGAGGCGAATCACAAGATTAACCTGGAAGGTTATGTGGATTTGGATTGGGTAGGCAGTGCCACTGATAGGAAGAGAAATTCTAGGTGTTATTTCAGTATGGGATTAGGTGTGATCTCCTAGTTTAGCAGGAATCAATCCTTCATGGTACTAAGTACAACGAAAGTAGAGTATGTTGCAGCTTGTTCAACTAGTTGTGAGGTAGTGTGGCTAAGAAAGCTAATGTATGATTTATTTGATCTCTAGATGGATGCTACTTGTATATATTGTGACAACCATAGTTGTGTGAAGTTGTCAGAGAACTCGATGTTCAATGACAAGTTGGAGCACATTGAGATCAAATATCACTATATCAAGGATATGGTGCAGAGAGGAGCAGTGAAGCTCTAGTATGTTGCCATGGATGAACAGATAGCCGATGTATTGACCAAGCTATTAGCAATAGTGGAGTTTGAGTACTTTAGGGAGAAGCTTGGTGTTCTCTATATTGAGGTTCCTTCTAAGGGGAAGTGATGAGTCCATGAGCCCTTATGACATGGTGAGAGGATTGGTTCCTTCCATGATTAGATGCAAGTGTTGTGCCCTTCTGATATGGTGAGAGGATTGGTTTATTCCATGATCAGATGTAAGTGTCGTTCTTTTCATACATGGTGAGAGGATTGGTTCCTTCCATGGTCAGATGTAAGTGTTGTGCCTTTCTAACATGGTGAGAGGATTGGTTCCTTCCATGGTCAGATGTAAGAGTTGTGACATGATGACAGGATTGGTTCCTTCTATGGTCAGATATATGTGATGATACCAAATCCAGTATGAAAAAGGATTGGCTCTGTGATGACACATATAGTATGAAAAAGGACTGTCTCTGTGTAGATGCCACATCCAACATGAAAAAGGGTTGGCTTTGTGATAACACATCTAGTATGAAAAAGGACTTGATCTTTGTAGATGCCACATCTAGCATGAAAAAGGGTTGGATCTGTGATGACACATCCAATATGAAAAAGGACTGGCTCTGTGTAGATTCCACATCGAACATGAAAAAGGGTTGGCTCTGTGATGACACATCTAGTATAAAAAAGAACTGGATTTGTGTTGGTGCCACATGGAACATGAAAAAGGGTTGGCTCTGTGATGATACATCCAGCATGAAAAAGGGTTGGCTCTGTAAAGGACTACATCCAGTACGAAAAAGGATTGGCTTTGTCGATAAAGACATACATGGAAGCTAGGCCTACACCCAGTGTGAAAAAGGGCTCACTTTGTAGAAATTCCTATGATGAGTAGAATTGAGATAGCACCAGTGATGATCCAGATTTGATGATGATCTAGTGATGATCTAGATCTAGTGATGATACAGACTTGACGATGATCCAATAACGATCTAGATCCAGTGATGATCTAGACTTGATGATGATCTAGTGATGATCCATACCTGATGACTTGATGATGAAGATGACTGGAAGATGAAGATGAATTGAAGATAAAGATGAATTGATGATGATGAAGATGACTGGAAGATGAAGATGAATTGAAGATAAAGATGAATTGATGATGATCCAGATGATACAGAGAAGAATACTTGTGCTGATAAATTGTGTCGAGAGAATATCTTCCTAGTTAAGAGGGAGTTTTGATGTATTTGTAACTTCATAATGTATTCACTTGTATAACTTATATATTGTACCCCGATGTTTATTTTGGGAAGAATCTATAATGTAATTGAGTCATGTCATGCCCCGATGTTCCAATCGGGAGATTCAATAATATAAACAAGTCATGTAAAGTCATAGAGTATAACCCTCCTTATTTCTCAAGGGTTAAATTCCCTGAAGTTGTGGGGTCCTAGGGTTATTATACTCTCCTAGAGAATTTGGACCTAGTGAGTTATTTTCAAGTCGGGAAGTAGTATAAATAGAGAGGGATCCTCTCTATTTGTCACACATTCATACTCGTTCACTCACACTCAGTTGTAGCGTATAACTGAGAGAGAGAGAAATATATGGGATAAGAGAAAGAGAGACTACTACTATCAAGAGATCATCTTATTGTCTTTGGGTTTTACTTTTGGTGTTGATTCTATCTCTGGGGAAGTTGCGGGGTTTTCTCCTTTATGGTTTCCCCGAGGAAAATCTTTGTGTTCATTGTCTCTTATGTTTGATTGCTATGCTTTTTATTCTCTCAGATAAGATCCTAAGATCATATAGCTTAAATGTTAAAAATATAACACCCCCAACCCCCTAAATCTCGCCACATGTCTCTCTTAGTCACTCTCACTACCCCTAACTTTGCCTCTCTCCCTAACACCCCCTCATACTCTCCCTACCCATAACCACTCACTCTAACCTTCTCCCTCCCTCTCCCATAATATCCCTATCCCTAACCCCCTTTCTCTCTTTGTCTCACCTAATATCCCTCCCCTTACCACTTACCAAACCCAAACATCTCTCTCCCTCTCTTTCTCCATCCCCCCAACCTATTCCCCCACTTCTCTCTAACTACGCTAATGCTCCCTTA
>LPNX010881759.1:249812-281501 GCA_001517045.1 Pseudotsuga menziesii | reverse complement strand
CTCTCTCTCTCCCCCAACCCCCTAATAACCTATCTCCAACTCTCACACTCTCACTACCCCTAACCCTCCACTCTCTCTCTCTCCCTAATACCATGCTAATCCCCATATTACTCTCCCTAACAATAACCAGTCAATCTGCTACTCTTTTTCTTTCTCTCCCATTCCTCCTAACCCTAACCCTCTCTCTCTCCCCCCTATTCCCACTAAAAATACTAGTTACCACCCTACCATGTCACTCTCTCTATCTCTCTTCCTACGCCATATAACCCCCCTTCTCTCTAACATCCCTAATCCCATCTTAACTAATCTAGACCCACTATGATTTCTATATATTTCTCTCCCCTAACCATTCCCTCCTCCCCCTACCCCTAATCATCCACACCCTCTCCCCTTTCCCCTATATATTTCTCCATAATACCCCACTATCTCTCTCTCTCTCTCTCTCTCTCTCTCTCTCTCTCTCTCTCTCTCTCACACACACACACACACACACACACACACACCTACTCCATACCCTAATACTACCCTCCCCCCTTCTCTCTCGTGTGCTCACACACACACACACTCAAACCTACTCCATCCCCTACTACTACTCTCCCCCCTCCTCTCTCTAAACCTTACTAACTGTCTCTCAGACTCTCTCAACATCCTACTCCTCCTACCTCTCACACCCTATCCTCCTCCTCTCTCTCTCTCCCCACTCACCCTAACTAACCCGTTATCTTACTCTATCTCTACACCACTCCTCCACCTACACCTACCCCCATGCCCCTCTCTATCTCCCCAAACCCACTAATACCTCTCCCTCTCTCTCACACACACTCTCTCACTACCCCTAAACCACCTTCTCTCTCCCTATCCATAAACATCTCCTAATCCCCTCTCTCTCTCCTGACCCCCTCTCTCTCTCTCCTAACCCCCTCCCCTGAATCCCCTCTCTCTCTATACATATCTCCCAATCCATATCTCTCTATACATATCTCCTAAACCTCCTCCCCCTACTACCTACCACCCACTCATCTCTCTCTGTCTACTCTTCCACCTAACCTTAACCCACATCCTTCACTCTCTCTCTCTCTCTCACTCACACACACACACACACATGCACATGCATGTATGCTCTCTCTCTCTCTCTCTCTCTCTCTCTCTCTCTCACACACACACACACACACACACACACACACACACACACACATGCACATGCATGTATGCTCTCTCTCTCTCTCTCTCTCTCTCTCTCTCACACACACACACACACACACACACACACACACACACACACACACAAACACACACACATACTAAACTACTTTGTCAGTATCTAGAACACTACTCCCCCATACATTTAAATCCCCTTGCGTATCATCCTCATCCACCTCTCTCTCTCTCTTTAAACTAGTCCCCTTATGATCCATCAGATCTCAACTTGAGTGCATTAAAAGTTCTTTTTAAAGAATGTGTTTTATCAATTTGCTTAATTCATGAAACAACATTAACAACAATTAAGATGCTTAGAACAAAAATGAAAAGAAAAACTGATAAACATATATTAAAAGAAACACTGAAACAGAGTGTCACAAACAAAATTTGATAACGGAGTTCACCCCCTCCAATGGGCTACGTATCCAGGTCCCTCTCCAATGGGTACCGATCCAATTAATCTCTTTAAAATGGTACAAAAAATGGTTCTGGAGTCAACTTCAGCAACTGTAAACAGAATGTTATACAAAGTCTTTAAGACCTCTCTTTTGGAAATTACAATTAGCCTTCACAAGGCAAAGAAAACCAATTATAACAGAGAATGGTCGACTTAAAAAATAAACAGCATCTGGACACTTCACAGCAAAACTTTCCAAGCTTCTCATAACAGAAAAACAATGCTCTGTGCTCTAAATAATCTGAATCTCCCCCCTCGGGAATGTGGCCAGAATCCCTTATTTAAGCCTTCAACGAGAGGATAAGTAACGCGTTCGACTCATCTGCTACCTGTCTTTTTATATTCCATCTATATTATGGTTATCATATAGCCATGTGCTATATTTTAACTTCCGTCGAAATGTTTCAACTAGCTACACATATCACATTACATTCATTTATGTTCCGCCAAATGTCACAGCGGTTCCCAACGGTTCCATCTAATACCAGATATGGTATTGCTAAACAATGGATATTCGTCACATTTAGAGTTGTTCCAAATGTTATATCCGCCAATACTGAACCATATGCTAATAATGGAACAGAAGTTACATCCATCCTCTAAATGTTAACACATGAACTCCACAAATGTCGCAGCAAATGATATATATATGTCGCAGCAACCCATATACATATGTCGCAGCAACCGTGATATATATATATATATATATATATATATATGTCGCAGCAACCGTGATATGCATATGTCATAGCAAACATGATATATATATGTCGCAGAAAACGTGACCACGCACCCTCATCTAACCGCTAGAATAGGGCCATTTAACCGTGCACAAGACCGCTAGAGGGTATACACTTAACCGCACAGGATTTTTACGAACCATTCGATGTTCCACTTGACGGTGTGCAAGACCGCCAAAACGTTGCCAACTAACTGTGCGAGCATGTTACAACTGCGCAACCCATGCTATAACTGCGTGGCCCATGCTATAACTACGCGGGCTTTTCACATCTTAACCGCCAAGCTTAGTCCTTGCACTATGTTTAGCATATGAGTTAAAAACATATGTTATGTTCTTTGAACCATAGATTAATAGCCATTGTACCATATTGGATCAATGTAAGTTTTGAAGATGAATAATCCACCGAATCATTCCTCCCCATTGGAGAGCTTTTGGACCTCCAAAATCCTGAATCATTCTGCAAGTAAGTGAGGGTATAGCTCCTTCACTTTTCCAATCTCCATCCATCTTGCTTTGCTAGGATGCATGCCTTTAAGCCCCACTCAAAGGTACTCAGCATTCCCCCTTCGTGAAGTCCTTACATTTCTGTCAAGAATAACATCATCTTGCAACTCTTTCATGTATTTAGGTGCCATATCATCAACTGAAGGAATCTATATGTTATTTTCCTCATCCATGATCATAGGAGGCTCATACAGTTTAAGATTCTCAACATTGACAATTGAATAGATTTGCATGTATGGAGGTAAATTCAAGTGAAAAGCATTAGTACCAATCTTTTCCAAAATCTCAAAAGGACAATACTTGATAGGTTTAATCTTTTTACCTTCACCTTTCATTATTTCTTTGGTGATATGTAACCAAACTCTGTCACCAACCTGAAATTGATGATCAACTCAATGCTTGTCATGCCTGGCTTTGTACTTTTCCTGGCTCTTCTCCAACTGTTCCTGAACTGCCTGCTGCACCGCTTGGATTCTTTATCTGCATCATGATATCCATCCACTGCATCTTTACCAAAAGAGAAGTCCATCGGTTTTTTTGGCAGATAAACGAAACAAGTTTCAAAAGCAGATCTTTTCGTGGAAGAATGAACTGCATGATTGTAAGCATGTTGTATACACTGCAACTGCTCATCCCAAAGTTTAGGATGTTTACTATAATATCCTCTGAGCAGCTGAACCTCTGTTTTCCCATCAGTGTGTGGATGAAAAGATGTACTTTTATTCAGTTTAGTATCCATAAGTTCCCATAAAGTTAACCAGAATTCTCCCAAGAACTAGGAATCCCAATCAGATACAATAGACATGGGTAGCCCAAAATGTACCCAAACATTCTAAAAGAATAGATGAGATGTTTGTTCAGCAGTGATCTATTTGTTACATGGCATTAAGATACACATTTTGTTGAATCTGTCCACAACAACATATAGGTAATCATGCCCTTTTCTAGACATAGGTAGTCCTCCTACAAAGTCCATAGAAATGCCTTCCCAGGGATGAGAAGAAACTGGAAGAGGTGTGTGAGAAGAAACTGGAAGAGGTGTGTACAAACCCAATTTCCTATTTCTAGGCTTACTCGTTGCACACATAACACAACCTCTTATGTATTTAGCTATAGTTTCTTGCATCTAAGGCCAATAACAGTGATTATGCAATACAAACAATGTTTTACTTACTCCAAAATGCCCTGCAATCAACGAACTATGTGATTCTCGAATCACATGCACTCTTTCTTTCTCTGGAATATAGAGTTTACCGAGATGATACAGAAGTTGATTATGCACATAATAGTTTTCTTCCTGTTTACCATGTGTTAATGATGCATATACGTTCTTAAAATCTTTATCTTCTACATACTGTTCAACATAATTCTCATGTGTTAATGAACTGTTCTAAAGAATGATTGAAGCATTCATAGGTGGCCTCGATAACATGTCTTCTACTTTATTATGAATTCCCTTTTTGTATTTAATTACGAGATGAAACTTTTGCAAGAATCCCATCCATCTTAAATGCCTACTTTGTTGTACTTTAGTTTGAGATTGCAGATATTGAAGTGCTAATGATCAGTATGTATGACTGTTTCTTTTCCAACGATATACTGTTTCCACTTCTTCACACTCTTTACTAAAGCATACAACTCTTTTTCGTAAGTCGGATAGTTACTTACCGCAGTAGAGAATGTTTTTGAATGGTAACATACTGGCTTCCTCCCTTGCATCAAAACGACTCCCATGGAAAACCCGCTCACATCTGTTTCAATCTCAAATGGATGCTACAAATCTGGCAACATCAGAACTGGTGCCGTGCTAATCCTTTCCTTCAAAATGTCAAAGGCTCTCTAATGCTTTCCTCCCCACTGGAAAATTTCTTTAACGCTTGTCAACGCATGTAATGGAGATACTGGACCGCACCCAGAAAACTTATTATTTTAGTAATGGTGCTAGGTCGTGGCCAGTTTACATTGACAACAACCTTGGCTGGGTCCACTCGCAGGTGGCATCCACCAATAATATGGCCTAGATATACTAAAGAAGTTTTAGCAAAATCACATTTGGAAATCTTTACATAAAGCTTCTCCTTCTTCAGTACATCTAAAACTTTCTTCACATGTACAATATGCTCTTCCCAGGTTTTGCTAAACACAAGGATATCATCCAGGTATACAATTACAAAATCATCAGTGAATGGTCGAAAGACATCATTGATGACCCGCATGAAAGTAGCAGGTGTGTTACAAAGCCCGAAAGGCATCACAAGCCATTCATACAAACCCTGTTTTGTTTTAAATGCTATTTTCCAAGCATCGTTTTCAGCGACTCTGATTTGATGATACCCACTATTCAGATCCAATTTTGTAAAGTAAGTTGCATGTTTCAACTAATCAAGCAAATCATCAATGCAAGGAAGCGGATACCTATTTTTAATGGTGATTTTGTTAAGGGCCCTATAGTTGATGCACATCCTCCAAGACCCATCCTTCTTCGGAACCAAGACTATAGGAGAGCCATAAGGAGAAGTGCTAGGCTAGATGACCCCCTTCTCAATCAGCTCCTAAACCTGCTTCTTGATTTCCTCATTCTGCATTACAGACATCCGGTACATGGCTATGTTCAGGAGTGGCACATCCTACTGCAAATGTATCTCATGCTGAATTTCTCTCTTTGGTGGTAACCCTTTCGGATATTGAAATAAATCATCATACTCAGAAATAATTTCAATCAGTTCAGATTTATGTTTAGGATCACATCCTTCAAAAGATTTAGAGATCTCATCATTTTTCACCTTGACCATAATCAACACAAAATTCTTACTAGCATCTACCAGCCTCTTCATTTGTCCTGCAAAGACTATTGCTAGATTTGTTTTTGTCTTATGTGCTCGTACAATGTATTCTACACCACCTTTAAAAAGATGATACTTATTCTGCTCTCTATAAAAGACCATTTTCCGGTCATACAAATATGGACTCCCAAGTACAATTCCACAAATGTCAAGTGGTACTACATCCAACTCTACCTCATCCATGAACTTTTCAATAATTGCAAACTTCAATACACATTTCTTTGTAACTTGAAATCATGTATCATTAGTAACCCAACCAAGAGGATAGGGTTTTTCATGAGGCATAGTAACTAAATGCAATTTCTTAACCACTTCTTCTGATATCATATTTACTTGTGAACCACTATCAAACAATGTATCAATCTTTGTGTGATTTGCAATGACATGAACATGAAACAATGCACTTCTATTTTTATCATTTTTCTTAGAAGTAGATGGAAGATTTGTACTTGCACTAGAACTTGATTTTGCATCAATGGGAAGTGAGATAATTTTATTCTTACCCTGGATTCCGACAACTATAACCTTTGTTTCATCACCTGAGTCGGATCCCAAGTCTTGAATAACTGTTGCAGTAGCTTTTGCTTTTCCTTTATCTTTGTGTCCTCCGTACTTCTTTGGCATTAACTCCAGATGAAGTTTCCAACACTTAGAGACATCATGTCCCTTCTGACAATGCGAACATGTAGGCTTTTCACCCTCTTTCTTAACAGTAGCCATCTTCTTTTTCCCCTTATCTTTACCTTTCGATTTGCTATCAAATTTAAATGATTTCTTCACAAAAGTACCATTAGCATGCTTACCCCTAGCTTCTAAATGTGTAGCTTGACCACATACATCATCCAAAGTATTGGGGTTAAACATCAACAAAGTATGTCACAAATAAGAATGCATGCCACCAATGTACTTAAGAAGAGTTTCCTATGTATCTAATGAAACATTCAATGCAATAGCCCTCTTTCTAAATTCATGAGTATAGTCTTGAATATTTTGTCCTTTAGCTTGTCTAAACATTTGCCAACTCATGGTTAATTGTTGAATATGGCCTAAAGGATAAAATTGGTTCCTTAATACTTCAATGAATTCATTCCAAACTGAAATAATTTTACCATGCTTTCGAAGATCTTGCTGAATCTTGCTCTCCCACCAAGTAAGAGCCATTCCACTCATTCTCAGAGTGGCCAATTGAATTCTGGAAGGGTCATCATTGATTCCCTGCACCCTGCAATATACTTCAAGCTGCTTGATCCAATTGTCTAACTTTTCAGCATCTAAATCTCCATTATAAATTGGCAATTCAAATTTAACATCCAATTTGAAATAAGGAATATTAGGGTTTGCATTACTTGAATGAGAAGTGTGAGAAGAAGAGAAAGTTTGATTAGTTTCAGGAGGATCACCATCACCTCCTACTCCTTTACCCTTTTCTTCCTTCTTCACTTCTGCATCTTTGGATGAAGATCCTTCTTCCTTCTTCTTCCTTTCTACATGCTCATCGATTAGAATTTCCATCATGGATTTCATGCTGATAAAAGCCTCCAAAAACTCAGTTTCAGAAATAACAGGTTCTTCCTATTCTGTGTGTCCTTCTTCTTCCCCTCATGGAGATGACATGGTTCTTGAAAATGTTCTCCTTGAGCCAATCTTAGAATCTCCTTCAATTAATTCTCCTTCACCAAGCTTTAACCTAGACCTGGTAAGCATTCACAAACTTGCACAAGCAGTTAACCTGCTCTGATACCATAACATGATCTGTCGGATCTCAACTTGAGTGCATTAATTTTTTTTTTTTAAAGAATGTGTTTTATCAGTCTGCTTAATTCATGAAACAACATTAACAACAATTAAGATGCTTAGAACATAAATGAAAATCAAAACTGATAAACATATATTAAAAGAAACATAGAAATAGAGTGTGACAAACAGAAGTTGATAACGAAGTTCACCCCCTCCACTGGGCTACATCTTCGGGTCCCTCTCCAATGGGTACCGATCCAATTAATCTCTTTAAAATGGTACAAAAAATGGTTTTGGAATCAACTTCAAGAACTATAAATAGAATGTTGTACAAAGTCTTTAAGACCTCTCTTCTGGAAATTACAATTAGCTTTCACAAGGAAAAGAAAACCAATTATAACAGAGAAAGGTCGACTTAAAAAAGAAACAACATCTGGACACTTCAAAACAAAACTCTTCAAGCTTCTCATAGCAGAAAAACGATGCTCTGTGCTCTAAACAATCTGAATCTCCCCCCTCGGAATGTGGCCAGAATCCCCTATTTAAGCGTTCAGCGAGAGGATAAGTAACGGGTTTGACTCGTCTGCTATCGGTCTTTTCATATTCCATCTATATTATGGTTATCATATCGCCATGTGCTATCTTTTAACTTCCGTCGAAATGTTTCAACTGGCTGCACATATCACATTACATTCATTTCTATTTCGCCAAATGTCACTGTGGTTCCCAATGGTTCCATCTAATACCACATATGGTATTGCTAAATAATGGATATCCATCACATTTAGAGCTATTCCAAATGTTATATCTTCCAAGACTGAACCATATGCTAATAATGGAATAGACGTTACATCCATCCTCTAAATGTTAACACATAAACTCCACAAATGTCGCAGCAAACGATATATATATGTCGCAGCAACCCATATACATATGTTGCAGAAACCATGATATATATATATATATGTCGCAGCAACCGCGATATGCATATGTTGCAACAAACGTGACCATGCACCCTCATCTAACCGCTAGAATAGGGCCATTTAACCGTGCGCAAGATCGCTAGAGGGTATACACTTGACCACGTGGGATTTTTACGAACCATTCGATGTTCCACTTGACAGTGCGCAAGACCACCAGAACGTTTCCAACTAACTGCGTGAGCATGTTAAAACTGCGCGTCCCATGCTATAACTGCGCAGCCCATGCTATAACTGTGCGGGCTGTTCACATCTTAACCGCTAAGCTTAGTCCTTGCACTATGTTTAGCATATGAGTTAAAAACATATGTTATGTTCTTTGAACCATATACTAATAGCCATTGTACCATATTGGATCATTGTAAGTTTTGAAGATGAATAATCCACCGGATCACCTTAACCCTTATTAACCCCCCTCTCTCATGTTGTCTTCTCACTCCTAGAGCTACACATAATCCTTACTTCTCTCTTCTCACTCTCCCAACACCCTAAGACTACCCCTCTCCCTCTCATACTATCACTATCCCTAAGCTTAACACCTCCACCTATGCTTAACACCGACCTCTCTCTCTCTTCCCCAACCCCTTAACACCCCCTATCTTACACACACACACACACACACACTCATTACCACTAAGTCCCCACTCTCCATAATATTCCTACCCATAGCTACCCCTCCCCTCCCCCCTCTCTCTCTCTCTCTCATAATCCCATATCTCTATTTCTCTTTCATAATATCCCTCCAGGCTAACACTTACCACCCCCACCCTCTCTCTCTCTACCCACAACCTATACCCCCCTTCTCTCTAACTTCTCTAATCCTCCATAAGACTCTACAAATCCTACCACCATGATCTATATCTCTTTATTTTCCCCAACACCCCTCCTCCCCCTACCCCTAATCACCCACACCCTACACCCCCTCCTCTCTCTCTCTCTCTCTTTCTCACCCCTATACACCTACCGCTATCCCACACCCCTCTCTTTCTCTCTTCCAAACACCTAACATTAGGCTCTCTCTCTCTCTCTCTCTCTCTCTCTCTCTCTCCATAATCCTACCCCTATAACTAACCCCCCTTTATCTCTCCCCTCATCTCCCTAACCCTTAATAACCTCCTCTCTCACTCTCTCACCCCTATAGCCCTTCCCCTATATTTAAACCCCCCTCTTTCCCATAACCCTTTTTAACCCCATCTCTCACTCTTTCTCTCCCTTACTCCTCCAACTACACCTTATTCCACTGTTTCATTCTTGTAACCCCCTAACACCCCTACCTATCTATCTTTCACACTATCACTACCCCTAACCCCCCTCTCTCTCACTAATCCCTCTCCTAATATCTCTGCTCCTAATCCCCTTCCTACTTTCCCTACCCATAACAACCCCTCCACCATCCTCTCTCTCTCTTACTCCCCTTCTCTTTAACCCTCTCTCTCTACATTTCTCTTATTGCCCCTACCCCTGACCCCCTCTCTCTGTCTCCTAATCCCCCTCTTCCTACCACTTAGCACCCCCCATATCTCTCTCTTCCCCTACCCTATACCCTGTATTCCCTCTAACTATCCTAATTCCCCATAAACCGCTACCCTCTCAAGCTCAAGCTCAATCTCTTTCTCTCCTACAAGCTCCATCCCCTCTCGCCCATAATGTAAATTTGATGTCTATGACATCAAACATGTGTTTTAGCTCTACAAAATGCATGCACATTTTGGTTTTCATGGAATCCAAATACATGAGAAATGGAAATTTGGGTTTACATGAAACATGGTAGCATTCATGACCACATAAATTGATCCTCATCACATGTTCAAGCATCATCCATCTTCTTACGTTTCTGCTTCAAAGTTAGCTTTGGATTAATCAAACATGTTCCATGGAATATGGTAAACCATAGCTAATAGGGAATTTCATCCATTTTCTTAATATGCATGTGTTTGACCACTTGTTACAATATGATACACAATTTTTTTTATAAAATTTTAGGCCGAGATAGCAATTTTTCTGCAAATTCGAAAGATGTAATTAAATTATTTTTTTCCACTTTTGTTGTCATTACTCAACTCAAAAACCACACTATTAGTTTTTCTTTCATAACATTTTTATTTCTCAAGCATTTAAAAATATATATAATGCACTACTATATATCGACCACTACATGATATAAAAAACCATTTCATTATCATTGCATTAAGACCTTTAAAAACTATCTACACATTTGGTGTACTTTTTTAGATGTTTGATCACTTAAATCATTACAAAAATTATAAATTGTTAAATTTATTTTGGGAAAAATAGCCGCACACTAGTACATTTTTTTCTCTATATGTCCAATAGTTTTAGTGGGTTAATTATATCATTTAGGTACTCATAGACTGCACCCACAAAATAACATACCTTATCACCCCCCCCCCCCCCCCCCCCCAAAAAAAAAACAAAAAGTACATGTTAGAAATGTTCAAACTTGAGATAGTTACCAACATTTTCAATAGATAAAATTTATATATTCAGAAATATGATTCAATTTCCTACATTTGATCTCTTTTACTCCAACAAAATTTCATTGCGTGTGTATCTCAAAATTTCCATTTAATTTGAGGGATGCATGTCTTCATAGTTTTCTATGGTATCTAACATGTCAAAAGAGACCGCCATTAGCTTTCACCGACCTTTGTATGATTTCTCACACTTGTGCAAATTGTAGCTACTAAGGGTTTTTGTAATCCTTAGTAGTATATCAAATGAATGAAACTAAAAATAAACTAATTTAAACCCATTATCAATCAAAAGTGAAAGAAATGATGCAAAACTATCGACAAAAGAAAGAGATGGCATGCAAACAATAGCACATTCGATTAACATAAAGAATGAGGTTACAAAGAAACACCTTGTTTCCGGTTGTGGATGGTAGGGTACCTTTTTAGATGATCCAATAGGGTTTTGTTTTAGTTGTTTTCATCTAAAATATCCAACTTGGTGATTAATTGACAACCCCACAACTGTCAATGAAGAAGGAAACTCGTTCTCATACATTATGGTGAAATTTTGGCAACATAAAGTTATTGCATGAACATGTATGTATGGATCTCAAAATGGTGACCATAAGGGTTGCATTTATAGAAAATATGGAAAATGCAATTGAGATATTATTCCAGTGTGGATCTTATACATTTCATTGATGACTTAGTGGAGAGGATTCAGATTTGGAAGATCAAATCAATACCTAATTTTGACCTTAATGGTCATACATTTTCATCTTTCAACTGATTCATTCTTTTGGAAATTGTGAAATGATGAATAACAATTTAAAGTTGAATTTTTGGACTAGGTTGGGTTTTTTTTGGAAAAATCCGCAGCCTAGATCACATGTTTTGAAGGAAAATCCATGTCTAGTTTGATACAGTCACGTTTTGGTGATTCTTCCAAGGACACATGGATGGATGAGATGGAAAATGATGTGGATACTGCCATTGAGTATTTTTGATGTTGATGATAAAAATGATGACATTGTAGGTGAAGAAAATAGGTTTTTAATTAACTACCCCCTTATGGCTAACAACAGGAGATCACGATATAAATTAAATACACAAGAAGTCTTATTTTCTTTCTATAGAGAAATAAAGAGCACTAAAAATAAAAAACTGAGACTAATGAAGAAAAAGAGTCCCACCCCATCTATAGGGTCTATAAAGTGTTTTTTTATAACAAAACTAAGAGCACTCGAGACATGAAACCAAGAATACTTCGGAGAAAGAGCCCCCAAACCCTGCCTCTCCCCCCCCCCCCCCCCAAACCACCACCACCACAAACTCTTCTTTGGCATCTTTGAGAAAAAAAATTATAAGTATAAGTACAAAAAAGATAAATGAATTGTCTTGCAAATAAATAAAATATAATATGTCATAAATCAGCATACCTTTTTGTATGCAACAAATTTTTTTCTCAAGTTCTCTATGGAGCTTTAGTTTGGATAGATGCATCTGACATCATCCCAACTCTTCTCCGCCAACATTATAACCAAATCCTCTTATATTTTCATGTAAAATGTATGACTACACGATGTAAAAATAAATTATGTTTACAATCATATGTAATGATATAACATAATACTTAATTAATAAAACATACTAAACTGAAAAAATAAACTTCAAAACATAAACTAATCCACAAACTTACTTTTCAAATTCATTGCACATTTCCTCAGATAATTCACCTGACTTTACATGTGATAAAAATGTAGATATAAGGGTTTCATCCTTCACATCTTGCACTTCTATCCAAGGTGTTATAGTTATATCTTCTGGAAAAATTTTGACGCCAGGACCTCGTTGACCGCTACTCCATGCAACTGTTTTAATTTTCTTTAACTTTTGGTATTTTATGCCAATTTTGTCCCATAGGTTAAATATCTCTTCAATCAAATCCCATATTGGCCCCATTCTAAATACCAATTGAAAATAATTATCTACAACTATGAATACATCACTTCCTTTCAAACCTTTATGTTTCACATCGTCCTATTTAATCGAGAAACTCATTTCAATACAACATTGTCTCCATAAATATGCATCAACTTTCAATCTATCCCCACAACATATTTCTTCAAATTGTGGATAAATCTAACCCTTTGAATGAACTTCATGTAAATCCTATAGTTATTATCTATGTTATGATCCCATGCCAAAAGTTTTGTTTCCACGTCTGTTAAACCAACATAAATTAAGCATTTGACTGTTTGAAAAATAAGGTTTTGGGGAAACTCTTGCATCAATTCTCTTCTTCCCTATCTAGAATGATTCCCCCTCAAAACATAGTAGTTGTGATAAAAACACTTTGATTCACCAAATGAATATCTCACAAGAACATCTTTCAGGTCAACAAGAACTAGGTAGTCAACCACATGTGCATAAGGATCTAGCATTATCAATGCTTTCAAGTTAAGAACATGCAAGTGATGTGATTTCCCAATTCAATATTTATCTTGACCTTCCTTCATTCTATAAAGTTGCTTAAAATTTAAATCAAATGTATGCTCATTCTGAACCAAATTATCCCTCTGAAATATATCCCAAATGGAATTTTGCTTTGTATTATGAACACCACCATCTAGATGACCTCCTGGAGTGATGATTTCCAAACTATCCCTAGAATTTTTACTTTTATTTTTAGTGATAACATTGGATTCAACATCTTGTCTCCTCCTTTTGCTTCTTGAATCTAGTGTATCTAAATAAAAAACTTGTTGATCAGGAATGAAAGAACCCTCATCCATATTTATTTTAGAAGAGTGTTTCTTACTATTACCAGCAGAAGTAACATCCTCGTCAAGATTTTTTTTTTTATCAAGTTCGTGTAGGAGAGACAATTTTTTAAATGTAACCTTCCTAGTTACCTCAATTGATTTTTGGATGTCCTTTCCTTTTTGTGTTTGTACTTCTTTAGTTTGAAAATTTTTCACTCATTTCTTCCTTGGGGTTTCTCCCTTCTCAAGAGTACCATTGATGACATCCACAGGGTTTTCTTCAGTGGAACAAATTCCATTCAGAATATGGGAAAGTGGAATTATGAAATCCCACAAAACAAAAACCTTGTCGTATTAAAACTATTACATTGTCATATCATCCAAAATATAACAAATTCAAAAACATACAAAAATATAGAAACTTACACTCTTGCACTCAATATTGTGCACGACTCCCACACAAAATTCAATGAAAATTTCATCCATTTTATAGTTGGAAACCTTCAAACAATATAGGATTTTGACATACATATTATCATGTTTCACTAGTGCATAAAGAAAGTCCTTACCTGGGAGTAAACAAATATCTCGCAATAATCCTAATGAGTGATAATCGTTTTTCAGATATGCAGATGTCTCCTAATATAAATGAATACTATCTAGGTTCCCTTGATATTTCTCTTTCAAAAAACAAGAAAATGCCATTTTCTCTTCCTCTGGCATGTTTTTCCATTCCCTTGCATTCATGGCTTTTAAATCCTCGATGGACTCCGACTTCATGGGAAACATTCTTTGATGGATCAATTGTTTTTTTCAACGACTTCATTGTTGATCTTGCTCCAAACATGTTTACAGATAGGTTTCTTGACGCCATTCTACCTATAAAATAAAACAAATTTTTTTATTTTATTTCCAAAAAACAAGTAACATAACTATATAAAAAAAAAAAACTAAAAAACTAAACAAAAGATTAAAAAAAAAACACAAAATACCTAACATAAAAAAAAAGTATCCCAAAGAAGTCCCATGCATTTCGTGCCCTCTTTGGGCACCCAAAGAGCACTCATGGGAGGAGCATATCTCCTCCGCTCTTTCCTTAGCTTATGATCCCTTTTGGAACCAAAAGGGTGCATGAGGGATTATCACAACTCCTCCATGCTTCCCATAGGGGTGTGTTGCATGCCCCTATTTGTAACGGGGAGGAGTTGTGCTCCTCCGCCTGATGCCAAAGGGCTGGTGTGACTCTAAGAATTATGCCTGCCCCTTGCGAGGAACTTTGGGCACCCAAAGGGTTCTCGAGGGAGGAGTGCATCTCCTCCCCGATTCCCACAAAGGTTTGTTTCACAGCCCTATGGGTAGTAGGGAGCAGCTGCGCTTCTCCCCGAAATCATGTCACCCCATGGGGCACACTTTGGCATCAAAAGGGAGAATTGGGGAGGAGTGAAACTACTTCCCTCTTCCCATAGAGCATTCAACATGCCTCTATGAGCATCGGGGAGGAGTTTCCCATGGCTCCCTTTGGGAGCCCAAAGAACGCACCGATTAGGTGAATGCTTCGACATCCCAAATGGAAACCAAGAGAGGATTTTTGCTGCTCCCTCAGGCTCCCTTTCGGTGCCAAAAGTTCCCACCCAATCCGAACCCCAAAACAAAACAAAAATTGTAAATTTTGGGCGACCACTCAAGAACAATCCAAAAAGAAAAAAATTGTAAATTTTGGGTGCCTGCTTGAGGCTAAGCTCAAAAGAAAAGAAAAAAATACATTAAATTTAACCCTTGTGCATATAAAGGGAACTCTAAGTCGAAAAAAAGAAAAAAAAATTAAATTTAACCCTTGTGCATCCAAAGGTCACGTCATTCCAAAAGAAAATAAATGTATTGCACAAAAATGTAAATTAAACTAACCTTCAATATCTCCTCGGTGGTCTTTAAAACCCTTGTCGATTGTTGCAATGTTTGTAATTACTGTTTCCAAGAGGTGACTGTAGAAAAAAAAATCACCTTTTTATTGGATAAATTAAGTTTAATTTAACCACAACATAAACATGGATTAAAAAAAAGAATGACAAAACCTCAAAACAAATTACCCAGATAAAAAATAGACAAATTTATTATAAGAAAACTAATCTTCAAAGAATTATTAAATTGTTCCAATTTCAAATATGAATAGTAAGAAAATGTGAATAATAATTAGTTAATCATTATTACAAAATTTAAATAAGATGGTAGAAGATGAAATTTTACTTGTGTTATGAGTGTGGGATAAAAAAAAATAATGTAGATTGCCAATATATTATTAAAATTTTTATAGAGCATAGTTTACATCTGATTTAATTAATAATGTTACAAATTTTTTATCTGAAATATTATATTAACATCATTAATTGTATTAATGCATTAAAAATGTGCGAATTTTTTTTTTTAGAAAAATGTTGGAGGCAAATTTTGGGGCGGGGGATTTTGGAGGGAAAAAATAGTTCTTTTAACTACATGATTGTTGGAGGTTGACAGTTGGACATTTCTACTTTTGTGAGGAGAATGGTAGTTGCACCATTCTAGTGAATATTTGAGAGGAAACGAAGATGATTTTCCTCCTAGAAAGGATTTTAAAGGAAGTAGTGATGATGATGAAGACCATCCTCCAAGTGTATATTTTACGGGTATTGAGAAATACAGTGTCAATTTTGCTGCAAGCAAGGATTTTTGAGGAACCAATGGTGATTTTCCTCTGAGTGAGGATTTTTAAGGCACCAATGATGATTTTCCTCCTAGCCAATATTTCCCTCTAAGCGAGTATTTTAAAGACACCAAAGTTGAATTTCCTCCAAGAGAGGATTTTTATGGGACCAACGATGATTTTGGTCACGATGAAGGAACTAATAATGATGTATATGATTTTCCTCCAAGTGAGGAATTTATTGGAACTGCTGATAAATTTCCTCCAAGTGAGAATTTAAATGGGATTGATAATGTTTCTCCTCAAAGAAAGGATTTTGATGGCACCGATGACGATTTTCCTCCAAGTGAATATTTTAATGGGAAATATGAGGATTTTGATGAGGATTATTTTAATGGGACAAAAGATGATTTTGGTGAAGATGAAGGAAACAACAATGGACCTGAAGATGATTTTCCTTCAAGTGATGATTTTGATGGCATTGATGTTGATTTTCATCCAAGTGAGGATTTTAATGGGACAAGTGATGATTTTGGTGAGGATGAAGGAATCAATAATGGTGAAGATTATTTTCCTCTAAGTGAGGATTTTGATGGCAGCGATGATGATTTTACTCCTAGCGAGTATTTTGACGAGACAAATGATAATTTTGGTGGGGATCAAGGAAACAATAATGGTGAAGATGATTTTCCTCCAAGCGAGGACTTTGAGGGAACCGATGAATATTTTCCTCCAAGTGAGGATTTTAATGGGATAGATGATGATTTTGGTGAGGATGACGGAAATACTATTGGTGAATGCAATTTTTATCCAAGCAATGATTTTGATGCATCGATGATGATTTTCCTCCAAGCAAGGATTTTAAAGAGACAGATGATGATTTTGGTGATGATGAACCTTCAAGTGGTGAAGATACCAATATTTTTAATGATGTTTATTTAAACTCGAGTGATATATATGATACAGATGAGGATAATCAATCTCCTACTAAATTTCATGACGATAATCTCAATAAGAGAAATTATATTCCTCATAGTAATGAGGACGCTCATTCAAATGATGATGATGCAATGGTACATGAAAAAGAAAGGAAAATTGTACCAACAAGCAAAATTAAATGTAGTACCAGACCATATTATATCAATCCAAATCATTCTAGTTATACAAGGTCTACAAATTATTTTCTCACGATTCCAAGTTCTATTAGTGATTTGATTTCAAGTGATTGTTTCCAAAAACATTATTTGAAATAGATGCACTACAATTGTGCCTTGGATAAAAGGAAAGCATATGTATCAATGAACAAAAATATGTAAAATTCATATTTAGTGGGGTGCATGACTTCCACAAAGGCAGGTTTTGATTATAGTATTTGAAGTATTTCACTTTGCAGAAGGGAATTCAAAAGAATTAACTGAATTGGTAATCTTCGACTATCAAGAATCTAAAAAAAGATGAAAAAGGATCCCACTTTTTGTTATAAAGAATATCATGCATGAGTTAGTGGGCCAATATAAAACATTGCAATATTATGGATGCATTACTTCTTTTCTAATCATGGAGAGGGTACGCCAGATAGAGAAACCATACACATTCCAAATAATTTCTCAAGGCATGAATCTACAACTTGTACAAGGCATTTGACCAAGAGGTCAAAGGAAATAACAATTTCCTCAGATATGCATGTTTTACAATAATATTGAAAATAGAGTCAACAATGTGTGTATCCCTAAGAGATCAAGGATGGGGGTTTGCAGTATATGTCATTCTCTTAAACAAATAACAGATAAATAATAACGGATAGAAATATGTGCATCTCGAAAAAGCTTTTTCTCTTGAATACATATCAAGTATAAAATTTCATCAATGTTTTATTTTTATTTTATTTGTAGAATTCGTTATCAAAGTACGTCACACACATCGCAATCAAGAATCAGTTGAACAGAAAAATATATACAAACATCGCAAGAAATGCTATGATGATCCATATCAGTATTTGGGTTTGATAATTGATGGCATGGATTAGAAAAAAAACTTTTGCCACATTTTTTTTGTGTACCAAAGAATTTAAAGGAGGAAAATTTTATTCATTTTCACTTGGTTAGCTTTATAGTTTTAACCGTCAGATGTCTCCAAGGGTTTACTTTACAACTCCAAATATTCATAATTATTCAAATGTGACCATCACCATAATTGACCATGTGATTACTCATTGGTCTGATAATCTTCCTTGAGTTATATATCAATAATTGGAAAACACCACACAGGAAAACAAAAATCAGACGGGGTTTTGTTATCTAAACATGCTTGTTGAATTGGGAATAATTCAAAAGGTTAAAGTTGGATTCCTTCTTGTTGGACATACACATGACCATATTGATCAAATGTTTATCCATTTTGTAGTGAAATTGGGGAGGAATAATGTTGGTAGTATCTCATCATTAACTAAAATTATTAGAAAAACATGCAATCCAAAACCTGTTGTACTAAAGTTGGAGAAGACTATTGACATGAAAAGATTTATTATGGGATCACATGGAAAAGAAAGGTGCATTCAAAATTTAATGACATTAGCTTCCAACATCAATTTTGTATAAAAATATTGATCGGAAGACACTACTATGGGGTAAGAAGTACTCAACAAGTGCAGAATGGGGGCCTACATTAGGCTTAAGATTAATGAAATTTCATCCCAATTCATCAAATTTATGCTTCAAAATTGTTTTTATTGCAATCAACTATCGAGATTCAAAATGGACACAGACACAATAGAGATGTCGATTCTTCTCAATGCTTGGAAGAAATCAAAAAGTCTATTAAAGATACGTATGACTATTTTGATGTTGTTGATATTGTTTGGTGAGTCTTTTTTCATGGAGCAAGATGATATAATTTCAAACTCTACAAATGGATATATTTTTTGAAGACTCAATTTCATTGGCCACAAAGTATATCAAATGAAAACGATGAAATAAATGTTAACCAAAAGGTGTTGATCCTTCTCAAATAGACGAAAGGGAAATATATATTGGGTCTAGAAGATCATCTACACGATGTGAGGCAATCAAGCACACACCCATTTGATGATGTGTACAAGCCAAAGATGGTGGTTGAGAAAAAAAATTCCAAGAAGATAAAAATAAAGGTTCAAATTGAAAATCATCATCATGTTGTTATAGTAGTTTATGACTTCCAATTCACAAAGAAAGGAACTCTTCACTCCAAGGCTACAAAGATTGTAAAAATATTGTTGGAACAAGAAATAGTTGCATCATGGGAGTCTGCTAAACCAAGGCGTAGATTAAGAAGGAATATGTCATATGAAATGTTGGGCATACATGAAGACTCAAACGGTGCACTTATTGATCGTAGAGAAGAATATGGGTCATCTACATCTTCATATGATCATTCATTTGAGGAAAATGTAGTTTTTGATGGTGTGTCAGAATTCATGTGTTGATTTTAGTATTTGCAGATGAGACATTTTTATCATTTTTGTTAAGATGTCATTGTCTGTGTGGAAACTCTAAAGGAGTGTTTGAATTTTAATATGAATAGCCTATATGTCTTATGGTTTAATATATTATTTTATTAGGAGTATTAATAGAAATTCCTCTATTTTATATGGAAAGAGTGGTCTAATAAATTTTTGAATAATTTTTGTTTAATATAGTGTTTCTAAGAGGTTTAATAAATACAATTTTAAATTATGATAAAATGATATGATTATGTCATTTTTTGAAATAGTGTTCTACTGGTAGCATCAATTTTCAATTCGGGGCTTCATTTTAAGGTTATTGTAAATGGTGCTACCGGTAGCACCACTTTTGGATTTGGAGGCGTTTTTTGGTGTTTTTTTCATAAAGATAAAAGTTTATATGGATATGGTTCTCGTTTTAAGTATAAATTTCTCATCAATTTGTATAACATGTTAATGATTAAATAAGTCACAATGGTTTGCTTCAACTTCTAAAGAAAAATTGGACTTTTCTCGGTTTGCAAAAAACCATTAATGCTTAACAAATTATTACAAGATAATATTTTTTTAATAAATATCCAATTCAAATCATATAGTTAGACTTGAAACAAGAAGATTTATACCAGGTACCAAAATCTAGTTATTCTTTAGAATAATGATTCTTGATCTTATTTTAGGAAACCATCTATATATATTACACCTTTGTCCTACTTGGATTTATCCCATAAACCCTTTTTGAATTTTAGTCGTAATATGATCTCCTCCCAACAATTTCCTCCTAATCTCAAGCAATTATCCAAATATATTAGGTCTCACAAAGAATCCAAACTAAAAAACATACCATTTCTTCCGTAAAGAATGGTGGCTTACCGCTGTTGGACGCTGGTTGACCCTCCAGTTGGAACCAAACCAATCGGCTGCAAGTGGGTGTACAAGAACAAATACATATCAGATGGCTCACTTGACAAGCACAAAATGAGGCTTGTAGCAAAAGGCTATGCACAAAAGGAAGGAATTAACTATGAAGAAACATTCTCTCCTAGAGCAAAATGGGCTACCATCCGTACCTTACTCTCTTTAGCTGCTCAGAAAGGGTGGAAAGTTCATCAAATGGATGTGAATACTGCTTTCTTGAATGGAGACTTGAAAGAGAATGTCTTCATGTCTCAGCCAGAAGGCTTTGTTGTGAAAGGAAAAGAACAAAAGGTATGCAAGCTTTTCAAATCCTTGTATGGCCTAAAACAAGCACCTCGCGCATGGTATGAAAAGTTAACCGAGCATCTTTTGAATAGTTAAATTTCAAACATTTTGATCTTGATGATGCAACACTATTTATAAAGAAAGTTGGAAGATCTGTTGTGTATCTTGTGGTGTACGTAGATGATCTTTTGATGACAGGGAACAATGAGAGCTATATAGCATCCATAAAGAAAGATTTGAAAAAGATCTTTGAAGTGACAGATATGGGACATCTCTACTATTACTTAGGAATTCAAGTCACTCAACATCCTAAGTACATATTCCTATCTCAGAAAAAATATGTTGGAGAACTACTAAACAAATTTTGCATGATAGAATGCAACCCTATCTCTACTCCAATGGAACAGAAAATGAATCTCACATCAAGTGAAGGAAAAGAATTTGAGGATGCAACCAAGTATAGACAACTTGTAGGAAGTCTTATCTACCTTAAAACAACTAGACCAGATATTTCTTATGTTGTTGGCATACTTTCAAGGTTCATGCATAAACCTTGTGAAGGACACTAGTCAGCTGCAAAAAGAGTTCTAAGATACTTGAAGGGGACTCAAGATGTTGGACTCAAGTACTCTAAAGTGGATGAATTCAAAATTATTGGGTACTCAGACTCATATTTTGATGGTGATAAGGAGACATGAGTATCAACTTCTGTATACACTGTGAGTCTTGGATCAGTAGCTGTCTCATGGAGATCACACAAACAGTCAGTTCCAGCAGATTCAACAACAGAAGCAGAATATGTGGCTGCAGCTGAAGCAACAAAATAAATAGTATGGCTCGGGAAGATACTTGAAGATTTGCAAGAAAAACAAGAGAACTCCACTCCATTATTGGTCGACAATACTTCTGCAATCAAGCTGGCTAAGAATCCTAGATTCCATGATCAAACCAAACACATCAACACAAAGCATCATTTGATTCGACATCATGTAGAGGCCAAGACAGTCCATCTTCGACATTGTTCCACAAATGATCAAATTGCATAAATCTTCACCAAAGCGCTTGGACGAGAAAAGTTTGAAAGATTCAGAAACATGCTCGGACTTACGAACACCCCTTCGGATTAAGAGGGGGATTGTTGGAATATAATCCATAGGGATTATATATTTTGTAAATAAATAAAGAAAACTGAATAGTTATGTAGGAAGCCGAAAAGGGTGGGCGGAAGGTGAAACACAACCGTCATATGAATTGTATAAATATATGCATTAGTAAGGGAATAATAAGAATCGGGAGTTATTACCTATCAACTACTAATAAGCAACATCAAGATAAGCATACATGAAATAGAGTAAATTCTGGATACATATATTGAAAACACTTTTATAAACTAACCACTAGTTAATGTAGTAAGTGAAATAAGAGAAATTGTTAATCAAAATCACAAGGGTTCTTTAAAACTGAAGAAGAAGATATACGACAACTCGACGAGTTAAGATGGGTTTTTAAATAAATTTTTAACGTTTTTCTAAGACATGGATTGTGAGTTGATGATGCAGTCAAGAAAATTTAATGAGCTTGGAAGACTCTCATGATTTTCATAGAAAGGAAGAGGATCATGGCCCTCCATCTATCCTCCTCACGATCCAAAGGATTCAAAATAAACTCTTAGGTTTTTATGTCAATATCAATGTAGTTACTTGGTCATGGAGGTTTTGTTCTTTGTTCACTGGTGGTAGTTACTTATTGGTTTCGTTCTGGACCTCCTTACTGCATGGTTGTGCTTGCTACGCTTTTAACCTACCTCCTGACATGACTTCTAGTGATCTCCTTAGTGAAAGAACAAATCACAGTGTTTTGTTTGTGTTTATCAACCACTTTGGCTGAGTTTGTTTCTTTGCACAGTCTTAGATATTTCCTTTGCTTGTGTCGTAAGGTGTAAGGCTCAAAAAAAAAAGTAAATTTTTTTTAAGTTTAAAAGTCTTTTCTATTGGAATTTTTGCAGGAAAACAGAGAAAAGACTAAATCTCATGTTTTCGTTTGTAGGGCAGAGAAACAAAAAATGGAAATATTGGAAGAGAATAACCCTTCGCCCTTTAACCATTTCATTGAAAGTAAAACTCTCTGCAAATATGCATTTCTTAAAATTTAATTTGATGTCAATCTTAAAAAAAAATATTGCTCTATTCGATAGGTGAGGTAAAGAGGACCAAGGAGGTGCTTACTCAATCGATTGGATGAGTTGAGAGTAGGCCTTGGTAGTGCCATTATGGCCCAAACTTCATCCAATAGGTAAGCATTTTGTTTCAAAACACGTGGTTTAGGGTTTTATGAAAGTTTCCCTTACTTATAGTTGATTTCTTCTTTTATGCAGAGTTAAATGTTGGGACTAGTTAATTGTTTACCTGGATAGTCTTTAAATTTCTAAATGAGCTTTAATGGTAGTGAAAGGGCCATGCATGAAAAGCGACATGGTTTACTTCCTCCTAAGTAATCCATTACTCTCTTTCAATGTGAGAAAAACATCATCCTATACCTTTTAATATGAAAAATGTGGTTAAACTACCTCCGAACAAACTAACATTTGCAGGCCTGTGTGCATATACCAAATATGGCACGATTCCTTAATCTGAATGATGGATTTATTTTTCAGAAACATGATATGCTTCATTTTATTATTACAAGTCGATTGATAGAGATCCTCGGTTTACCTTGCTCAGAGTTTGGAGAAAAGGGATTCTCAACCTCTTTACACATTAGAGGAAATTTCAACTTAAAATGGGCCTTCTAAGAAAAATAATAAAATAATATTTATTAATTTTGGACTTGCTGACACCCCAACAACTCCCCTTGATTTTGTAAAAAATCAAAGGTGACCCCATTAGAAATGGTGTAAATACTTAACTTTTGATTATCATGGTAGTTATGTGTTGTTCTTTTCTTGATTTGTTTTTCATGAAAATTGAGTTGGTCATCTATTGGCTCTTCGAATTCTTCATGTGACAATGACTTTATGACAATGTTTAATGTTATTATATCATTATATTGTTGTCTTGCTGATAATTAATTACTTGGTCATTTGAGTTCTCTTATTATTTAATGGTTGTTGAGTAATATTTACATGCTTTCATTGGATCTTAGCCAAGTTAATTGTATGTATCGGTTTGAAAGAATTCAATTATCTTGAGCTTATGATAATCGAACACCGAATTTAGTCTTCACTATAAATGAGCAATTTTGAGGATTGACATAATTGTTGAATAATTAAATGTTTAAATTTATTTTAGATAAAATTCTTTTATATAAATTTTGTGATGAAATCATTTTACGTATAAAAATTTAGTCCAAATATTATTATGGTAAACCCAAAAGTGACCCAACGGACCTTAGAGTTTATGTTGGTATTTAAAATTTGAAAAACAAATATCATGAAAATTCATAAACTAGAATTCTTATATGAGTCTTTATTGGATAACGTGGATGTGCATGTTTAAAAGGCAATGAACAAAAGTTCAATCTTTCATATAATAATAACTTTGTTTTGTGCAGATATCATTATTCAATAAAATACAAAAGGGTTCTATTTATTAATTAGTGATTTCTTTTAAGAATAGGTTATCTCGAAAGATAGTTAATACTCATCCCTTATTTTGATGACTTTTCCAAATCATGGATTGATTCAATTTATGGATTGATTCAATTTATGGAATTGACGTTTCTCTTTTGCAAGTGTGTAAAAATATAGTATCTTTCAAAAAAGGTCGTAGCTAGTTTGCATGAAAGGAAAAGATGAGTATATTTCAAATCTTTGGATAAGAAAAGCATCAAGTGGTTGGGCCATGTAAAATATAATTAATAATTAAATAAATAAAAAATGAAATATGCTTCATGAAGAACATATCATGTGTAATGTCTAAAGGTACATCCTCCAATCACTATTTTCAAGTCTTCAATCACCAAATTTCATAATATCCTAGTAAATTAGTGGCTTGGTTATTTAAAAAAATAAAAAATTGAACGTGTCATGATAGTCATATTTAGTGAGATGGCATCACTAAAACTCACCAGAATTTAAGGAAGAGTCTTCTGAAAATTACTTGAAGATTGACATCTATTATAAATGCTCAACAACATCAATAAAATTACTATGCTAGGAAATCGCAGGAAATTACACACCAAGTTTGAGAAACTGAGTGCTTTAGTTGATGCCTTGTACTAAATCGCATGGGGTTTGCTATCACGAGATTTGATTTATAAGTAAACTTGGGTTTACGACACATAGATGCCATGTTTCTAGAAGACAACGCATCAGAGAAAACGATTTTTTTTTGTTCATTAAAAGGAGAAATTTATATGCAGTTTCCAACTCCGCTGATAACAGATCTTTTCTGAACAAACAACTAGATCACAATTCTTAATCACGGAATAGTAATTGCCACGTTTCCTCTAAATTAAATGTCATCAAACAGAATTGCCTTCATTTAAGCAACATACGACTGTGGTAAAAAGTCGCCAGAACGACTGAGGTTTCTCAAATTATTGGAAGGGATTGAATCATCAAAGGAAAGGACTATTTCAATGTTACAACCTGATCGATGAAGAGAAAGGAGTTCTAATCCTTATCATTATTTTGACCATTTGAAATGTTTTCTTCATTTTCTTTTGACTTGTCAATTTTTCTTAGTTGATTTTTATCTGCTTAACTTATATTATGTTTTAATGTGCAGGTTAAATGATGAATGCAACCGGGGTACATTGGAATTATTTCACTTAGGATAGTACGCAAAAATATGCCACAAAATCATTTGCAGTAGGAGCTAGCTGAATTTGTTCACTAGCAATATAAGAGGATAAAAGTGAATGGAATTGTTACTATTATAACATTCTGCTATGGCTCGTCTTGTCAATTTAAATATTTTCACTGAACTCCCAAAATAGCCAGCAAAGGAGGAGATGTGTCAAGATTTTAGTTTTTTAGTGCACATAAGAAGCAACGAATTCTAGGAATCATTCAACATTTCGTTGAAAACAAGATAATCCTACGTGATCTTCTAGAGGATGTGATTTAAGTCTAAGATGCTAGCTTTCAAATAAATGGAATAATGCAGGACGTTTGGCTCTAGTCATGCATTAGTTGAAGGAGATAAATTTCAGAAGCAAACTAGGAGCAAATGAGGGCGACATAATGAATTTTGGGACATGGGTTTTTTGCAAAACAGACTCATTTAGCTAATATGTGAGAAATTTCCTCTAAAAAGTGAACCATCTGAGAGATATCTGAGGTGCATTGGACACATTTTTCTTGGGGATGACTAGCAAAGGTACTGAGTTAAGTTTCTGTTTGTATTTTTGCTTATTTAAACAATGGAGGTACTTCACCGAGGGGGGAGCTCTCGACAAGGCTGATGAAAAGTGATCTTTTTGTGCTCTATTTTTTTCTTTGTTCCATGTGTTTGTGAGAGTAGGGAGAGAGAGATTCTACGAGAAGTGATTTTTGGACATGTAAGGAGATCTATAATTTTCATTCAAAGAGTTTTATAACCAGGAATCACTATCAGTATTGTTCCAAGACTTATTCAAATTGTTTTCAGTAAGATTGCATTTTATTGTTCTTCCTCACTCATTTGAATAAAATTCAAATATAGTTTCTATTTTTCATTTTGACACTTCAAACTTTTATGTTTATTTGTCTAGAGTGTCTAATTTTATTGTATTTGATTGTCTGGAACAGTCTTAAGTCTGATGTAATGAGCAATTTGAAATAGATCAGTAGTTACTTTGTTAATTACTTGGTTTTTGAAAGGTTGATGTGTTTAATGAATTACATTATATTTTAATATACTGTAAGCAAATCATACTTTTCATACGTCAAACTTACATAAATTAATCACGCTCCTGTGCAGGATAGTTTAGAAAGTAGATTAGGTATAGTTAGTTTCCAAGTTTTATTTTAAGTTTTATTTCATTGTGAAAAGGTACAGATTGGTAGCTGATTAATCTATGTGTTTTAGCAGCTATTAAATCTATGCATTTCAACTTATTGAAATTTGCAATTTAGTTAAAGTTAATTTTTTTGTCAAATAGTTTATTATTTATCAATCATTAAAATCTCATTAAGAGACTCTCCTTAAGAGAGCAAATTATAGTTAGATATAAATAGTAATTTTATAATTAAATAGATATTTCATTTTATATATTAGCATAGTTTGTAGGTAAGTAGTTTATTTTAATTTAGTTGTTTTTATTAAAATTTAGTTTAGTCTTTAGTTTCTTAGTTAATTTAGGAAACATTTTGCTAAGTTTAAATGGTAGGAATCTCTTTAAGAGAGTAAAACTTAGATGGTAGTAGGACCATAACGTATGAGATTTTTCCATTCCAAACACATCGGGAGCTGCTCTAAGAAACTTGTGTGGGCTTAATTTCCTTAAGTTGGCCTAGTCATAAAATCTGGCCAACAAGACAAAGAAAAGAAAAAAACTACTTTTTTTGTTCGTATTTTCAACATATCTCCCTATGTTTTTACTCAAATTTTGATCGAGAGATCTCGTTGGATGCAAACTTAAATTTTGCATCCAACAAATACCTAGACTATATACATTTGATGGACCCCTCTACCCCAAAAACAAGAAACACCTCAAAAAATGAGATGGTGATGTCATCATCATGATTTTTCAAGTATTTCTTGTTTTGGGGTAGTGGGTTCCATCAAACATATGTAGAATGAGTACTTTTTGAACGTGGAATTTAATTATGCATCCAGGGAGCTCTCCCGCTTGAAATTTGAGTAAAAAAACGGGGAGATATGTCGAAAATACGAACAAAAAAATAGTGTTTTTTATGATACCTATCCCCAAATTTATATTAATTTTTTTTTAATACCTATACCATATTTGAAATTTAAAGCAATTTCATTGGCTAACACATGATGTCATGGAATTTGAATTAGCGTTGAAAGGCCCATTTTGAGTTGAAATTTCCTCTAATGATTTTAAGGTAAGTTAGAAAATAATGTTGGGTCTAGTAAATGCAGTGGGACTGGAAAATCCATCGTGGTTTTAGAAAAGGAGATTGTAGACTATTTTTTCATTTAATTTGAAAGATTGACAACTCATCCATCATGATTTTGATTATAAGGTTCTTATTTATATATTAAATGTTCTTTATGATTTTGATAACAAATTTGGTTAGTCAAAATCTAGTTCCAAGGATTGTAAAACCTAAAGTTTCTTTAATCTACTCTTGTTTCGATTCTTGATTTGTTGTAATTGTATTCTTGGGATCTTCAGTTAGACTCTTATTTGGATTTTTTTAAAGTTTAATCTATAATATGAAGGGTTTTCTTATATTGTAATTATATTTACTTTGTTTAATCAGTTGATTAAATGAAACTTACTGCATTTTTAATTTTCATAAAAAACCTACATTATTTGAAAACTCGATGAGAAGCCTCTCGACTCTAATTATCTTCTTTGTAAAAATTCTTGAGTGGTAAAAAATTTGCGTTGATAACTATTTAAGCTACATGTTATAACAATTTGTAAAGGGTTTTGTATAGCTTAAAAGTATTTTTTCTTCATAATAATAGTACTTCTGATTCCTAATATTTTTATTCATACTTGACTTAGAAAATAACAAAATTTTATAAGGTATTAAATAATTTAACAAGATGAAAGAAAAACAAATCAACACCTCTGCATATTTATTTTTTATAAGTGCATTAAAATTTATAATATACTTTCTGAATGTAAATAACAAGACTAATGTATTAGTTAAATCAGTAAATAACATGCCACCACTGATGGGAAAACGAAACTGAAAATATCGTTCCTCCCAACCAACTCCTAGAAAAGTCAAATTTACTTGAGCCAGAACCCTCGAGCATGTTTGTTGAACCACAACGGAAAATTACAATCAATGCACAATCTCTTTCTTCGCATCAAATAGATCATTTCCTCTCCATCGCAAGCGTCTTTCTTATTTGATGGAAACAATACTTTATAGTATTTTTCTTCAAACTTGGATATTTAGGAGCCACTTGCTCATTAATGCTCCACAAGGAGTCTCAACCTGATTTTAGGGAAGATAGGTCTCCTAGATCACTTGAGTTTTTACTCAACAACTTTTGCCATTTGTCATTTCCCCTTGTCGGTAAACAAACGCTTTTTTAACAGCTACTTCAATTTTGATTCCTCTGAGTTATTTAATTAATAATAGTAATAATTCCATTACATTTATTTTTACTTTATTTTTCAAAATATATAAAAATAAATGTAATGGAATTATTACTATTATTAATTAAATATCTCAGAGGAATCAAAATTGAAGTAGCTGTTAAAAAAATGTTTGTTGACCCCTCAAAATATATAAAATTAAGTAATGAAAAGCTTTAAAAATTAAGCAGCTGTTAAAAAAACGTTTCTTGACCCTCAAAATATATAAAAATAAATAATGAAAAGCTTTAAAAATTTAATAATTATTTGGTGTATTACACATGTTGACATGTTCTCTTATGTTATTTCCAAAGAGTCTTCAACTTGTGTTGAATGGTAGTGTACACTCAATCTTTAGTGCCAACTTATTTCTTTCCTCTATAGAATTTTAAACCATTCGCATATATTGGAAATTTTCAATCCTACTCTTATTTGAGTCTAATGTGTATATTTGATATCTTATAAACCTTTCTCCTATCAACTTTATTCCTTATTATTACGATTCTATATTTCTCTAGACAAAGTTTGTTTATAGTCCATATATAAAGATTTATTGTGCATAAATTCATACCCATCTTACTTCAAGTTCAGATTTTCTGTTATAAGGATTACCTTCATTACATAAAATCCCATCATACTGCAACATTTACTTTTAATTCTTTGCCACCAGATTTTTCCTCTATAAGACTTCAATGTTCTCAGAGTCATAGTAGACTTCCATCTTGCTTAATTGATCCATTAGGGCTTTCGCCTTCCTTATGTCATTACAAAAGTGGATTTCCAGTGTAGGGTTGTCATTATTTTTGCATGAACTTTATCCACAAGTTTCGAGATCATTGCCACGTCTACCTTGCTCGTATGTTCACGTATTTTTTATTTTACAAGTATTATTAACCATTAAATGAAATTAGAAAAATTTAACGGTCAAATTAAGACTATGTGTTAATTTTCGATGTGTTTTTAAATAATCAATTTTCTTTCTTTAATGATTTAACCAAATTTCTGTAAAAATATTTTACTCTGAACATGCTCAATTGTAAATATAAATATAATCATCAAAATTTTAATTAATTTTCTAATAATATAAACATACGTTTTATATTTAAAATTTTAAAAATGAGTTCCTGAGTTTTATAATTAAAAATACTTAAAATTTTCGTCTTTCTATTTATAAATTTCTCTTTTAGAAAAAATAATTTTTTATTTTGTGTTCACAATTCTTTATTCGACAATTCGACTACGCTTAACATCGTTTTGTTTTGTCACTCATGGGAAAGGGTTGGAATTTCAAATAGCGGACACCCGTCAAAATTGCCGGTAACAATCAAAATCTGAAACGTTTTCTGTATTCTAAGCTAGATTTTGACGGTTTGGGTAAAATCTTAGCTGTATTTGACGGGTAAATTGACCCATGACGGGCATTTACCCGTCAAATTCCATCCCTTGGGAATCCTCCTTTGTGAAACTGACACTTTTGACTTTATGCCTTGTTCTTCTCCGCCACTTATTGTCACTTACTTTCATATCTACTCCTTGCGACATTGTTATGTTACGACCGTAAGTTAATCGCCATTGTCAACGCATTTTGGAGGGCCCGCAGTGGAAGGTTGTGAAAGTCAAGCACCCCAGCTAAGCATGGTAATATGAAGGGCACCCCACTTTGTATATTAATAAATTTTTCTATGATGTTTTATTTTAACATTTTCTTCAACTTAAAGTTTAAATCTTAATTTTACTAATCATAATAAGGGTTAATATTTTTTTAAATAACATTAATAATATTTAACTATGTGAAACATTGAAATCTTGCATCTTGCTTCAAATGATACAATTTTTTTTTAATTTAATAAACATAATGATTAAACCAAGCATACAAATAATGAAAAAAAGGTTCATAGTGGAAACTTTTAAAGATGCTTCTTCATAAGCAATACAATGAGTCATTACCAGGCACCACCAAATACTACAAAAAAACCCATGACCAAATCAATCAAATTTTTTATATTAGAAATATATCTATTGATATATATATTTATTACTAATTAGTTGTATTCAACTTCATCTATTACTACTATTAATATATATTTTACTATATATGTAGTTAAGTTAAAATATTAATTAAAAAAAAATATAATAAAGATAATGATTAAACCAAGCATACACATAATGATAAATAAGGCTTATCTTGGAAACCTTGAAATAAGCTTCTTCTCAAGCAATACAGTGGGTCATTACCATGGTCCACCAAATATCAAGGGCTTAAAAAACTATAACTAAAACATGATGTATTACTGTTACTATATCTATATATATATATATAAATATATGAAAATTTGTAATAGTAATATATATATATATATGATCTATTAATGTTACTAATTAGTTATATTTAATGATTTTGATAAGTTAACTGGCTTGGAC
>LPNX010881759.1:214241-248675 GCA_001517045.1 Pseudotsuga menziesii | reverse complement strand
TAGAATTCACTACATGAAAACAAGGCACATGAACGTTGGTATATCGGAGGAAACATCAAAGAGAGAAAGCTTGAATGTCGAAGTTATGAAAACAAAATCTCCATGGGTACCCTCTTTCATATGGGAAGATTTTTTTGTATCTGCAGTTAAGGATACCATGCCTGCAGAGAGTAATATATGAGGTCCTTCTAGGAAGGAACTGATCAGCTCTGAGGAAAAGGGAAAACAGATCGATTAGCCAGCGATTTGTATATGCTTTGCTTTTAATTTAAATTCATAGATTGCAATTTGTTTAACTATTTATGTGCAACTTTTACCTTTATTCTTTCGCTTTGATCATATAAAAGTTATATCATGCTTCAGCAAGAAAATAAAAATAAAAAGACATCTCAACAAAAACAGGAAACCATTTAGCCGATGGTAGAGATGTTAACAGTCAAGCAATTCTGTTAGTTATGGGTTTCTAAATACTTTTTAGTATTTCATTTAGCAAAAGCTTGATAAACCAACACAAACTTTAATCATATGAAATTTTAGGATCACATATACTTCTTTTTCATTTTTTAGCATAATTTATTGCACACTTATTCAACCTGAATTAAAGCAGGAAAGTCCTACACAATTATAACGACGAATGTTTTGAAAAGTCAAAACTTTTTTTTTATTAGCCTTTGTTTTCATGATCTAACGTGGATTATGATTTTTTAGTCTAACCTAAGTTACTGTACAAACCTCAATGAAAGTTTCAATATATAAAATTGTAAAAAGTAGTGAACAAACATAATACAAAATAAATTAGGAACAGACTTAGAATGTTTTACATATACATCAATATGTACTACTATGCTATGGGAGCGCCTTGGACAGACTTTCCCTCCGGAGGAGAGCCTTTCAAATGAGCATGATCGTATCTCTCATCTAACCGTGTCCATTTGACAGGCTCCCCTCCCAAAGAAAAGTCTGTCACCCTATGCTAATCTTAATTTGGACATCTATAAGTTTCCACCAAGTTGAAAGTATCTGATAGTATCTAATATCTATTCTTAGTAACCTACAAGCCCAGGTTGCTAATCAAATTGAGAGGTTTCTTGAGAAGTTTTAAGTGATGACAATTGTTTGGCACTCGTAAGGTAAATGCTCCCCATACACACCAAGACCTAAGACAGAGCTCTGCAAATGATATGAATCACCTGTACGTTGCATGAGGGGGATAAATGCTATTATGCCCACAGAGAAAGAAAATTAAGATGACTCAAGATGCTACCGGCAAGCGGACTGTCTTGTCTTACAAACAAGTGGGAGGTTTATTAAGGTAAATATTATTCCAATGAAAAGCAAAATATTTTCGGCTCATGATTATTCCTTCAATTACTTTTCAATCATGTTATTCTAGTTCTTTTGTGAGGCACTATTTTGCATGCAGCGCTTACTGGAAGATTTGAACAACAAGGTGTTTATTGCATGCCTTTCACTTTTTACTAGTATATGGTGAGAATACTTACACTGATAAAAAAAAAAAATAGAATTCTTATATATAATAATTTCAATTAAATATACATCAATATAATATAAATAAAGAGACATCTATATAATAAAATTAATAAAATTAAGCATATATAATATTTTTAAAATAATATATATAAGAAATTAAATATTAAACATAAAAATTCATTCATTTCTTTTTAAAGATTTAGTTTTTTAAGATAGGTTTTCAACTTTTAAGTAGTAAAAACCTGTACCACCTACCCACAAAGAATTGTTCAGAATTTTCATACATAAAATGCAAATACAAGTGAATTATGATAGTATTTTTAAATAATGTTTACATCAAAAAAATAAAAAATGTTTTGGGATCTAAAGTGCACTTTTTTTTTAATAAGAAGTAGAGGATTTTTTTATAGATAAAAAAGGTTGAGCACAACCATACTACCCAAATGAGGAACCAAAATGTCAAATTATAATGTAAAAGAAAGACTGAGATATCTATATATCTATACTGATGACATAGTTAAAAATAGTACTTAGATGCATTTTGAAATAATTTAAACCCATTAAATGGTAAATTCTAACAAATTGACTATTTAACAAATGCAGAAATGCATCTAGTTTCCATGGCTGAAACTACTACTTTTTCTTGCCTTCTAATCGGCGAATGAGCTGCAAGACCGAGGTTTCTTCCATTAAGTGATCACCATGATATGGAGTTTCCCAGAAATGGATGCAATGGTTCATATTTACCATTTTTGGGACTTTCTTCTTTGATTAAATCAAGTGTTCCCATCATCTCACGGAGGTCAGGATCATTATCATCAATTATGGACTCATGGAAACCCATTTGATTTTCCTTCACACCAATGCACACCATTCCATAAACCCGGTGCAAATGTATTTTAATGTCTATCAAAGTGGAATTGATTTCATTTATGTCCAAACTTCCTTGATTGTTCTCCATTGAAAACTAGGCATTTTTTGTAGCCGAGATGGGAGCAGAGAACGAGGAGTGGAGCTGCAAATGGTGGAGAGGAAGGCCAACACAAGCAGAATCCCTTTCGCGATTTAAGCCAATGAATGAAAGACTGTGATGCAGCTCTTCTTTAGAAGGTCAAAAACCAAAATTGGGGAGCAAACAACCTAGAGATTTCTTCTTCCTAAGAATCACAAAACATAGCAGAGTTCAAGAGGAATGCATTCATTGTGCTTGGTTCTTCGATGGAGCGGGCCAGTAATTGTTTCAGAGCCTCAAAAATCCAGAGAACAGGACGATAGTAAAAATATTTAAGCATGAAGATAAGTGATGCTAAAAGAGTAAGCATATATTGTTAGGATTATGCAAAATATAAATTGTATCAAATAAATGTTAGTGGTGTTAAAGGAGAAAATGTATAGACCCTAACATTATATTAAATGTGAAACACCTGTTTACATTTGGAATTTCATTTAAGTAGGAAAATTTGTTGCATGGTTTCATCAATACGTGGCAGGATTAAAACACCATAGTAGAATTGCATATATGCACAATATGTTGGAAACAACATAATTGTTGTTGGGGTGCATGACTAATTATAACCAAAATCAAGTTGTTTTGATTGGGCGTATTGGATCATAGGTAGGAAGAATTAATGGTTCTCAATATTGGGTCCATAAAGAAACGTGAGAAGTTAGTGTGGACAAAACCTATGATTTTTTTCGCCTATATGTATGAACATCACTAACATACGACTTTGGGTCTTAAATGAATATACTATAAGGGAGAGTTATGTTTTTTTATGGTTAAAACGAGTCTTGTTATCATCATAGTTCATGAATTAATAGACCTAGAAATGGTTAGTTTTGGGTTATATCATGAATGATTAGAGAAGTGAATGTTATTTACATTTTAAGGAGTTGCTAATTAATTTGTGAATATTGTTATGAGTGAATGTCATTAGATTACTAAATGGAGGTAGTACGTGAATGTTAAAGTTGTTGTGAAGATAATTCAGGTTAGTTGCAATAAATGCAACTATTTTAATGTATCATTTACATATAATTGTTGGCATGTGTTGAGGCCTAGAAAATCGCAGGTAACAACAGTTAGGGATTCTCCCCAGTAAACGTTCCCAACTAGCCCGTTACTGTTTGGTATGCGGAATCCGTCTGGTTTACAGTCCAACTACCATAGGTCAAGTAACAAAATAAAAGGTTTTACCGGTTACGGCCCGGTCCACCGTGTATGTTTTTAGTTTTTTGTACATTTAAGTATGAGATGCAAGTGCCTATCTAAAAATGTAGATTGATAGAGAATACAAGGAGCGGTCACAATGTGTTCCACAGGTTCTTACCTCTTGTCTTAACTCTCTCGCATCTAAACCACACACAATAAGAAAAAACTAAAACAAACTATCTAACCTATCCCTAGGGAGAAAGTTTATTATTCATTAATGAGTAATGTATTTTGTGCATGCATTAGGAAAAATCATAGATAGTTGTTACTTATTTCAAAACACATGAACATTTATAGATATATGAACAACCAGATAGCTAATTGTTTATGAACAAAATTCATTACTCACAGTGGAAATTTCATAGAAAAAACTATAGAGCATTCATAACAAGAACATAGGTTCAAAGAGTTAGAACGATCTCACAGTTAATGGATAACAATTGAAAACGAAATAGTTCACATTCAACAAATCCATAGCACAGCATTTGAAACCTTCCACAAAGCTTTCTCCAACAGGAAACTTGTAATTTCTTTATTGCGAAAGGAAATAGTTCTTCTTACAACATACTCTCACAAATCTATCTCGAAAAAATTCCCAGCTCTATCTAACTCTCCTATACTTATACTACAAGAAAAACTCTTGGGCTGCCCCTCAGTGACCTTTGGGCTTCCCCAAACCATTCAGTCCCATGATTTTGTCTTTTAGTGAGTGCTCATGATTTACACAATACGTTACATTTTCGATTAAGATTTTAAGAGAACTTTATAAAAAGGGACCAGATTGGTGACTGATTAAATTTTCCCTAGCCTCGGCCTCTGCTGCTATCGATCTGTTTGAGAAATCAGACCCTTTCTTTCTTCTCTTCTTTCTTCATCTCTACTTCTTCATTTTCTTTCTGTTCCTTCCTCACTGCCTCCTTTCTTCTGCTTTGTCTTCTTGACATATCTTCTCTACAACATCAATTACCCTGTCATGAATAACCAATTCTTAGATCACTTAGAGTTTGAAAAAGTAATGTAAACTATATTAAAACATACATCTTGTAAAGTGAACTATCAAAAATATTAATGCATGAAGAGAAAAAATGATAATGCAATGAAAATCCTGCCCTTTCGTATCTTGAACTCCACTAAATCCACTATCCAACTAAAATCGAAAGTCCAAAAAAAAAACTCTTTACTCAATCCACGCCGCCTCTGGACCAATTTGACATCCTCCGATGAAAGCATGAGAGCTAACAAAAGTAACCGCCATTGAAAAATAGGGTAAAATCACACAAGAAAGGTGGGAAAACCCTCACTGGCAAAAAAAATACTAAGCAGTGGGATGGTTAGTGCACTAAGGAGCCGCAACGGTGGAAGACATTAGGACTACGAATTCCGCGACAAAAGGACATCATCGACGATTGGAAGAACAAGGAACTAGCTAGAAATGCATCGATAGAGAAATCAACTAAAAATCAGAAAGATAGTGTGAACGATCGCTACAACGGCGGATGCCAAACTGACTACGGACCCCGCAAATCACGAAACCATCGGCAATCAGAACAACTAAAGATCATGCATCGGTAAAGCAAAGGGCTAGTCCTCGGATCAAATGTAAAAACAGTTCCGAATAGAGAAAAGAAAAAAAATCATTTTAAAAACAAAAACTCACGGAATCAACAAAGATATGGGCTTCTGTCGGGGTGCTTGCAATCTACCATCCAAAATGGTGGCAACACAAAGGTCTAATGCTCCGATCGTGAGAAAACAGGAAATGCCGATAGTCAAAAGTCTTGAAAAAATAAACAAAGGAGATAAAAACCATCGACGAAAAACATGATTGTCCATAGGGAAATTCATAATTTACCTTCCGCAATGACGGCTGCGTAAAGAACTACTACCCCGATTCACTATTCAAACAACCTCTAGTAGAGATAAAGGAAATCAATCCATAAGTCAAATACTTCAAACTTCACAGTCAAAAGCATTTGTAGACAAAAAATAATCATTCATCCTCCGAAAGTGGTAAACAATTCAACTCAATTCAAACTTAGAAAAATCCAAAATTGTAGCGAAGGAACAACCGAGTTCAAGGAACCAATAAAACTAGGCAAGATAAAATCAACAAGGAGGGTCCAAAATTTTAAAAATTTGGAAAGAAAGTTGCAACTGCAACAATTGGCGACTATTTGGTGAACCTAGATCTTTGGAAAACTTCTTCTTCATGCAACGGACTATTTTGACAATAAATACCAGCATGTTGAATTCCTCTAGATGTTTGGATTTCCCAAATGACAAATGTATGTACTTTAATCATTGATATCCGTCCAATTTAGGGATCATGGAAACCAATATTTAAAAGTCTAGATAACACTTTTGAGGTCAGGAATATGAATTTCATTTTTTACCATTGTCTTCAGGTAGTTTCTAGCTTGGACACCACAGGATTGTAGCATATGGTAAATAGAAATATTCATTTTTTCCTCAATCCCCTTCCATTTTGCACCTTTTGTGCTTTTGGACCATTTTGTCCTTTTTGAGTCCTCTTGCATGCCTTTCTTTCTGAATTTTTATTCAGGATCATCTATCCATAGTGTCCTTTTGTGTGAGAGATGTATTTAATTTTCAGCTCCCAGACGAAGAAGAACTTTGGCAATTGTGTACTCATATGATTTAGTACTTTGTTTTGATACATATTGCTTTCTCACGAGATTCTTGACTCTTATTTGCCTTTTGGATTTCAATTCTTGACATGGGATTATTTATATAATATACTGTTTACCTTGCTTCCTTTCCATGGGTCTTTTGCTGTCACCCCCTAAGACATTTTTTAAATGTGAGATGGATGGAGCCTCGAAATAGTATTCTAGACCTTTCGATCTCGATTTATTTTACAAGGATTAAGTAGGACTTCAATGTGTTCATAGCCATTTAGGAAAACTGCTAAACTAGAATAAATTCTTTCAGATAAAACAAAAGTACACAATCTTATAGTCAAGGATTTTAGTTAATCCAGAATTATGATGCTCTCCATGAAACCAAAAGTTTGCTTCTTTTATTTAAATCCATTAAAATCTAAAAAACAATAGAAATAAGGTAAATAAAAAATAAACAACTAAATCAGTTTATTTATGTACAAAACAAAAACAAAAATCAGGAAAAATAAGGTTTGAGAACTAAACCATTAGCTGGTAAGTTCTCTTCTCACCCCTGTAAATCTTGCAATTTGTAGGTTGAGGGGCCAGGTTTTGTTGCAATCTGAAAAGGGCCTACACATAACTGTTGAAACTTCATCTGTTTCCCCTTTTCATCATGCGGGTGATCCCACTTAAGAACTAGGTCTCCCACTTCAGATTCCTTTTTTCCAGCTTTATGTTTATCAAACCACCATTTCACTACATCCTGTTGATGCTTTTAAAATGTTCTTTGGCCCTGGATCTAGACTCTTCCGCCTTCAAAAGATTATCGATTCTAATTTTCAGGATTTCGTTATCTGTGCCTCTAGATTCTTGGGTTATTATGGAATATGGTAGCATAATGTTAGGAAGAAGGATAGTTTCTTTTCCATAAACAAGGGTATACGGTGACACACCTAAGGAATTCTTGGGTGTCACCCTATCAGCCCAAAGAGCATTCGATAATGCTAAATGCAAAATTCTTTGCTTTTCTATCACAGTCTTTTTTAAGATCCTAATCAGATTCTTGTTTGTATATTCTTCCAAACCATTCCCTTGTGGGTAGTAGTTTGTAGAATAGTGAAACTTCATTCCTCTTTCATGAGCAAAAGCAGTTAATCTAATAGAAGAAAAATAAGTAGCATTATCGAAAACCAGGGAAATTGGAACCCCAAACCTGGTCATAATATGATCTTGCAAGAAATCCATGACCGCATCTTCATTCACTTTACGTAAAAGAATTGCCTCTACCCATCTAGTGAAGTAGTCAGTTGCCGTCAAAATATATTTGTGTTGCAAGGAAGAATTTGGTTTTATCTCACCAATGATATCAATCCCCCATTGCTCAAATGGTTCTGTTATCATCACAGGCTTCAATGGTCCTGCTGCTTTAGCTAGTCGTCCTCCGGACCTCTGGCAGATATCACAATTTTTGACATGGGCATGCGCATCCTTAAACAGTGTGGGAAAATAGTATCCAGCTGGGAGAATCTTATGGGCTGTCGTATCTTTGGAAAAATGACCTCCATCACGTCCATCATGTAACTCTGTTATGACCTTTTTTCCATCTTCTTTCTCTGAGCATCTGAGAAGGAGTCCATCATAATTCTTCCTGAATAAAATTCCATCAATGATCTGATATGCAGCTGATTTAAGGTGCAACGCTCTTCGTTGTTTGGAATTCCAATGTTCTAGAAACAATCCTTCCTGAAGGTAATGAACAAGGTCTTGGTACCAGGAATCTGGAGCCGTGAAAAAGATGACATACATCCATCATATTTAATTCCGCTTCATTTTCCCAATTGTTTTCTTCATTGTTTTTACCTTTAGCCATTAGTTTGCACAGTCCTTGCCATTTAACTATGGATGTTGGTTTGAATTCGAGGTCATATTTTTGTAAAGCTGTTACCCAGTTGCCTCTTCTTTCACCTAATTCTTTTTGTATGAAAAGAGACCTTACAGCTGGGTGTGGAACTATTACCTTCCTCCGGTTCTTAAGTACGTACGGCCTGAATTGTTTTACCACTTTGAAGACTGCATAAGCTTGTTTATCGACAGCTAGGTAATTCAATTTGGCTCCTTTCAAACTAGTTCTCATAAATGATATGGGGTACTCATCTCCCCGATCTTCCTTCTGAGTAAGCATCGCTGCCAATGAATCGTCAGATGCAAAAGTGTACAAAAAAAATCTTTTTCAAAGTTTGGACTTTTGAGAGATGGTGTGTGAGCAATAGATGTCTTTATTTTACTGAATGCATTCTTATCTACATCAGTCCACTTGAATTGTACACTTTGTTTCACCATTTTCTGCAAAGGTTTAACAATTTGAGCGAAATCTGGTACAAACCTTCGCACGAAATTTATTGTCCCCATGAATGACTGCATACCTTTTTTTAATGGGGTAAAGGGATATATTCTATGGATTTGATCCTTTCTAGGTCTATGGATATCCCCTTTTAGAAACCATGTGCCCCAGTAGATTTCCTTCTATAACCGTAAACACACATTTCCTTGGATTCAGTGAGATGCCATATTTTCGACAACACTCGAAAATTTGTTTTAGATGGAATGCATGTTCTTCTCTCTTCTTTGAAAATATTGTGACATCGTCAAGATATACTACAACACTACAGCCAATTAGACTGCGAAAATCTATATCCATAGCCCTCTGGAAAGTATCTCCAGCTTTGATGAGTCCAAAGGGCATCCTTATGTAAGCAAAAGTTCCCCATTTTGTTTTTAATGTAGTTTTTAATCTATCTTCTTCAGCTACTAACACTTGATTATAGCTAGAGAATCCATATAATAATGAAAATAACTTAGAACCTGAAACCATTTGCAATATCTGCTCCACGGGTGGGTCTGGATAGTTGTCTTTATCCGAAGCACGATTTAGGTTTCTAAAATCCACACATAGCCTTATCTCTCTATATTTATTCCTTACTGGTACCAAATTTGAAACCCATTCCTAGTGTCTGACTTTGAATATAATTTTGGCATCCAATAATTTTTTCACTTCACTCTGAATTAAAGGCTCCAGTTTTGGATGCATCTTCCTCAAAGGTTGCTGATAAGGATTGACTTCAGATCTAATAGGAATGACATGTTGTATAATCTTGGTGTCATATGTTTTAAGCTCTTCATATGTCCAGGAAAATACATCTTTGTACTGTTTGAACAAACTAATGAACTTATTTCTTTCACTCGGGGAACAACACTTTCCCAAATTTACATATTTGGGTTTAACTTCAGTTCCCAAATTTATCATCTCGAATTTCAAATAAGAGCTATGAGTCTTGACATTTGTTGTTCTTCTGAATTTGCTGTCTAAATCAAACATCTGCTCTAATGTATTGACCCCTTTAGGAATGAAGTTATCGAATTTTAACTGAGCTTGGTTTTCTTCGTCATCGATAATTTCCCCTTTGATAGTTTCATCATTCATCAAACATTTCAAGATTTGTTGATCATCATCAAAAACTCGTAGATTCGTAATCATGTCTGGAACCGAAGGCCTAAAAAGTAATTCAATAGAACACTTGTTATTTGAAGGTACAAGCCTTGTAGCTAAGGTAGCTAACAAGTTAGTTGCTGCATTCTTAAGTCTAGGAATGGATACAATATTAAATGCATAAAAATTTGTCAGCAAATCCCACAATTCATTCTGATAAGCTTTTAAATAAGGTGAGATGCAATGTATCTATTTTCGAATTTGCTTTACAATTATTTCAGAATCCCCATACACTTTTAGATTTTCTACTTTTAATTCAATTGATTTTCTTAGTCCATGAACTAATGCTTCATATTCGGTTGTGTTATTGGTACATTCAAACTCTAATATACATGAAAGAAAATTTTTATTTTTCTTTGGATCAATCAGGACATAGCCAACTGCTGATCCTTCCAAAGTTTTAGATCCATAAAAAAAGTGTCCAAAAACTATCTACTTCTACTGTACTTGAATCAAAAACTACATCTGAAACCAAGTCTACTATTTTACAGTCAAAATCATCAACCTGTAAAAATCGAAGGAGATCGGGTTCTGTGTCTGGTGTACCGCTGGATTCGTCTGCTTCGTAATTTCTCAGTTCAAGCTCAATAAAGTAATTTCCCAACACATAATTCATCGGTTCATTCTTACCCTCCAACTAAGTAACATTGTGCTTCATATGGGGCTCTCTTAATACTTTTATTTGATTGGGACTTCCCTTATAAGGAAACCACAGATGTGACCAATCTGATGCAAAATATTTATTTACCTTTGCTGACCAATCCTGACTCAAAACAAGTCCATAAGCCTCAGGTATGTCTGCTACTACAATATCAATGAACTGGCATACCTTTTCATTTGAATATAGTAGAATCAAAACATCCTCCATTTCCCCAATTACCTTCACAGTTGTTCTGTCTAACTGAATGACCTACCAAGTAGATGGTTTAGGTTGTCCATTTATCTTCTTACAGACTGAAAGTGGCATAACATTGACTGATGCCCCTGAGTCTACTAAATAGTTGTGCACGTTATGATTGAAAATTTCAAAAGTTAGGAGAAATGGTGGAGTTTTGCATTTAGACTTACCTCCCACACTTGCTTCACCAATTTCTTCTTCTTCAGGTTGATTGTCAATGGGAAGCTTTTCCTCTGGTACTTCAAGTGCCTTTAACAATTTTTCTTTCTGCTAAGGCATATTACACATTTCAAATAGTGAGATATTTGCCTTATCCCTTTTAATGTCTTCCACAATATTATATTCCATCTTATGTTCTTCGATATTCTTCTTTACATTATCAATTTTTTATTCGACGGGCTTAATAGGCATGTTAATTTTCTTTGCATTTTGACTCGTAATGGTGAATTCAAGTATTTTATTAGCTGTGGTGCTCTTCTGAATTTTCTTTGCATTCTTTTGAAGTCTCTTGATTTTCGAGAGTACTGATCTGTCCTCTTTTATCAAACCTTGACTTCTTGTTGTCATGTTTGTTTCTGATATCTCCTCCTGTTTCAGATAGCCTTCTTCTTCGGTATCAAACATCGAAACACAGTCCCATAAAACCAGAGCATCATCCTCTTTTTTTCTGTTGATTTATTTCCCTTTTCCTCCTCATCATCAGCTTTTGTTAGTTTAGAGTCCAATAGATTATTCATTACTAATGTCATGGATTGATCCATTGAGGGCAATTTCTTTCAGAATGAGGCTGTTGATGAAAGGTGCAAAAATTATCCATACCCACCTCAGTTAAATTCATTGATGCAGGGCTGTGTGGAGGAGGTTTAGATTGATTGTTCACCTCTCTCCTTTTATAGTAAGTCTTATAAGATTTCTGAGCTTCTTTTTCCTTTTCCAGATCTATTATTCTGTTAGATATTTTCTGCATTATTTTGAACATTCCTTCAAATTCATGTGATTGCTCCTCCTTAGGCTTAGACAGTAATAAGGATTTCTTACCAAAAAAATTTTCTCCCGACTGCTCAAGATAATATTCTATGCTCTCTTTTTCAGCTTCTACTCTCTTGGCTTCTTCATAACTTTCTGACAACGTAGGTTTGACTTGCATCATGGCAAACATGGCCAATTCAGGCCCTAAAGCTAAAGTATAGTATTTGATCAAAACCTTATCAGATGGTTTATGAGTTGTAGAAAAATTCTTAAGATAAGCAGCAAACCTTTGGGTGAAACTATGCACTTTTTCTTTTCTTTCTTTCTTTAAAGCGCACAACCCTTTCATTAGAGCTGCATGAGTTTTCTGGGATGTATATTTACTTTTGAATATTCTTTCAAATGTGTCCGAGTCTGGGATTGAGTTTGCAGGCAGAGCAAAATACCATGAGGTTTCTGCTCCTTTCAGGGTATGTGGAAACAATCTACAAACTACATCTTCATGTTCTCCATCCCTTAGTCCTTCTATAGCCAAGTAAAATATTTACAAATGATCATCTACCAAAATATTTTCTCTTGCGTCAAACTTAGGAAACATTTTCTCAAAATATTGAGGTAATTCATGTAAAGGAGGTGCCAGGTTTAATGGTGACCTAGCCCTCCAAGCATGTAGTTGATTCGGTGGGTTGGGTGGCTGATTTCCATTCACGTTTTCCATGAGTATGGGTGGATAATGAGGTGGTGAGTGAACACAGGTATGAACAGGTGAACTGTAAGGTGTATCTAGGTCCAATTGATTCAGAGGTTGAACAACTTCCTGTAAGGTTTTTTCTACCAATTCTTCAAAATCCTTGACCAACACTGCATCTTCCACTATAGGGTGGTCTTTCTTTCGATATTCTCTTCTGGGTAAGACAGGAATAATTGGCAATCATCCAATCTTATTCACATATTCCCTAGTATGTATTCTCAGATCATTAACTACTTTGTTATCGACAGAATATAGATTCTCTTTATCCTTCTCTTCAGGAATTGGATTGGGAAATAGACTACTTTTATAACTATCACCAGTTGAATAATCTCGAGAAAATAAGTTTCCTTAGCCAGCCATGCACTAGCTGCCCTCCTTCTAGCGCCAAAAACTGTTGAGGCCTGTAAAATCACATAGTAACAACAATTATGGATTCTCCCCAGTAAACGTTCCCAACTAGCCCGTTACTGTTTGGTATGGTGAATCCATCTGGTTTACGGTCTGGCTACCGTAGGTCAAGTAAAAAAATAAAAGGTTTTACCAGTTACAGCCCGATCCACCATGTATGTTTTTAGTTTTATGTATTTACGTATGAGTTGCAAGTTCCTATCTAAAAATGCAGATTGATAGAGAATACGAGGAGTGGTCACAATGTGATGTGTAGGTTCTTACCTCTCGTCTTAACTCTCTCACATCTAAACCACACACAGCAAGAAAAAACTAAAACTAACTATCTAGCATATTCCTAGGGCACAAGATTATTATTCATCAATGAGTAATATATTTTGTGCATGCATTAAGAAAAATCAGAGACGACTGTTACTTATTTCAAAACACATGAACATTTATAGATATATGAACAATGAGATAGCTAATTGTTTATGAACAACAATCATTACTCACAGTGGAAATTTCATAGAATAAACTAGAGCACATTCATAACAAGAGCATAGGTTCAAAGAGTTAGAACGATATCACAATTAATGCATAGCAGCTGAAAAGGAAATAATTCACATTCAACAAATCCATAGCACATCATTTGAAACCTTCCACAAATCTTTCTCCAACAAGAAACTTGTAATTTCTTTATTGCAAAAGGAAATAGTTATTCTTACAACATACTCTCACAAATATATCTCGGAAAAAGTCCCAGCTCTATCTAACTCTCCTATACTTATACTACAAGCAAAACTCTTCGGCTACCCCTCGGTGACCTTTGGGCTTCCCCAAACCATTCAATCCCATGATTTTGTATTTTAGTGAGTGCTCATCATTTATACAACACTTTACATTTCCAATTAAGATTTTAAGAGCACTTTATAAAAAGGGATCAGCTTGGTAACTGATTAACTTTTCCCTAGCCTGGGCCTCTGCTGCTATCGATATGTTTGAGATCTTAGACCCTTACTTTCTTCTCCTCTTTCTTCATCTTTGCTTCTTCATTTTCTTTCTCTTCCTTACTTGTTTCCTCCTTTCTTCATCTTTGTCTTCTAGACATATATTCTCTACAAAAACAATTACCCTTTCATGAATAACCAGTTCTTATATCACTTAGCGTTTGAAAAAGTAATGCAAACTGTATTAAAACATACATCTTGTAAAGTGAACTATCAAAAATATTAATGCATGAAGAGAAAAAATGTTAATGCAATGAAAATACTGCCCTTTTGTATCTTTAACTCCGCTAAATCCACTGTCCAAGCTAAAATTGCAAGCCCGAAAAAAAAACTCTTTATTCAATCCAGGCTACCTCTGGACCAATTTGCCATCCTCCAATGAAAGCATGAGAGATGACAAAAGTAACCACCATTGAAAAATAGGGTAAAAGCACATGAGAAAGGTGGGAAAACACTCACCGACAGGGAAAAATACTAAGCAATTGGATGGTTAGTGCACTAAGCAACCACAACGGTGGAATACATAAGGACTACAACTTCCATGACAAAAGGACATCATCGGCGATTGAAAGAACAAGGAACTAGCTAGAAATGCATCGGTAGATAAATCAACTAAAAATCAGAGAGATAGTGCGAACGATCACCGCAACGGTGATGCCAAACTGACTATGGACCCCTGAAATCACGGAACCGTCGGTGATGAGAACAACTAAAGATCATGCATCGACAAAGAAAAGGGCTATTCCTTCGATCAAATGTCAAAAATAGTTCCGAATAGTGAAAAGAAAAAAAATCATTTTAGAAACGAAAACTCATAGAATCGGCAAAGATATGGGCTTCCGTCGGGGTGCTTGCAATCTACCATCCGAAACAGAGGCAACACAAAGGACTAATGCTTCGATCGTGAGAAAACAAAAAATTTCGATAGTCAAAAGTTTTGAAAAAATAAACAAAGGAGATAAAAACCATCGGTGAAAAACATGACTGTCCATCATGACATTCATAATTTACCTTCCACAATGGCAGTTGCGTAAATAACTACTGCCCCAATTCACTGTTCAAATGACCTCCGACAGTGATAAAGGAAATCAATCCATAAGTCAAAAACTTCAAAACTCACAGTCAAAAGCATTTGTATAAAAAAAAAATCATTCATCCTCCGAAAGTGGTAAACAATTGAACTCAATTCAAACTCAGGAAAATCCAGAATTGTAGCAAAGGAATGAGTGAGTTTAGGGAACCAATAAAACCAGGCAAGATAAAATCAACAAGGAGTGTCCAAAATTTTAAAAATTTGGGAAGAAAGTTGCAGCTGCAATAGCATGCAAGTAAATCGTAAGGATTGGGTTGTGCACTTAAAGAATATTTCTCTTTTAATACGTCTTCACAAGCATGACAATATTCCTTAAAGTTATTTATTTCAAATAAGGAAAAGGAAAATTGAAACTAGACTGCTTATGAACTTGGACTATAGTATAGCTAAGAGGATAGTAAAATGTGTTGTGCATAAAATCAATAATGTTATTAGTTGTATAGAAAGAGTGCACCAGTATAAACGCTCTTATTTTGATGAACAAGAAATGTTGTAAGATGTGACATGAGGAGCTGAGATGGGAAATGATGGTAAGTAATTTACTTCGAAAGATTGATGTTATTGGAATCAATGACATGATATGGTAACTAACCATCTATGGAGTGGTTGCAGGCATGGGAACTATGGACATTAAGAGAACCAAGGCTCCATGACTATAATAAGTTAAAGGATATAAGAGAAATCTCATATTCATAAAGTGGTTATCAATTATAAATATGGTGACACAGAAAGTGTACAAGAGGTACATGTTTTCCCCGGCAAGTTAGGCACCAATATGCATTTTGGGGATGCACAAGTGTAATGGTCTAGGGACGCACAAGCGTAAGTGGTACTGTGGCCGCCATCGTGGATGGTCTTACATCCACAGAGTTGATTCTATTATTTGGTTTTATGTGTGCTTTTTAAAACAAGTGGAAGCCATCAAAGATGGACTTACAACCACCCATGTATGCACACATTGTGATTGTTTCTAAGATTATTTATTTAAATATATGGGATGAGCCTTAGAGTCTCTTCTATGCGAATATTTTGTGGTTATGATTATAAATTTAGGCTTCCATCCTTTGATGGGATTACAACCATGCATACGGTTGATGAAAATCATTTTAAGATTAAAACCCTACTCTCCATTCATAATACAAGTATGTAGAGTTAGTAGTTTCTTATGTTAATACTAACCCATATGAGGGTTTTGTTTGGTTTATATCACAGCGGTTTTAACTCTGGTATGTCTATCTTGTATTAATCTTTTGTTTATAACGGAATCCATTACGATGGGCTTACGACCATAGTTAAAATAAATTATATTTTATTTTCCAGTGACTCTTTCATTCGTGTGACTTATGTGGAACAGTTTTGACCGATAGATTGTTTGATGTGTTGTATATTTGGTTCCCTTGAAATAGCCGGGTACTGCTAGTTATTAATTGTGAATTGTATACATTATTTGCATATCTTGTTTATGGTGATAATCTTGGATCTAATTGATCCCGATTTGATCACTTGCGATCCGTCATGGAATATGTATAATTTGGTTTGGATTTGATTAGCTTGCATCTATGCTTAGTTCTACTTTGAAGATTTATGATTTAGTTATGACTGCTACTTGTGTATTTTCAATTCGGTTATGATTGTTTACTTATGGATCCATAAAGGATTCGTTTATATATTAACTATATATGTTCTCTAGGTGTCTAACCATGTAATATCTATACTATATATGATTTTTTGTATAAGATCCATTCTTTATATTAATAAAACTCTATAATTATATATGAATGTGATTCTAGGATAGGTAATGAATTAGATTATATACCAGACTGTATAATCATATAATATTGGTGTTTTAATGAGTAGAATAGAGATTATTCTTCACTATGTCCGACTAGTGAGATATTTGAATTTATATAAATAAACATTAGAAGATTCAGTTAACCTACATACTAACATTTTAAGCATACAGACTACGAAATTAATAAAAAGAAAAGAGTACATAGATACATTAAAAACTAAATCTTGTAATATACATATGAATATCATACAACAAAAAGATGTAGTTTGCTAACATAATAGGAAAGAATACTAATATGCAACACTTCTACGTTGTTTAGATACATACTATATACTTGTCCTACATAGAAGCATAAGACATTTCGATTAAAAAGAAATACATGTGATTCCTTAATTAACATGAAAACCTAATTGTAACAAATTTTAGCAAATAAGAATAGGATAGAAAACATGGAATGACTACTACGGGAAAACAAATATGGAATATAGTCGTTCCACCCAACCAACTCATAGAGAATCCAAGTTACTTGCTCCAGAACCGCTGAGCCTAATTACTGAACTATAAGACAAAAATCCACCTAATGCACCATCTCTTGCATTATCGGATCCAATCCCCATCCAATGCTAGGCTCCTGCTTGCTTATGGGAATACTATTATATAATATTTTCCCTAGGACTTGGTCATTTATGAGCCTCCTGCTCTTTAGCACTCAACTAGGATTTTTTACCTCATTTTTCGGGATGATGCCTCTTGCATCTTGAGTTCTCAGTTAGTGGCTTTAGCCACTTGTCTTTTCCTTTTATAGGTCAGTAAACGCTCTTTAACAACTATTCCATTCATGTCTCCTTCAGTATTTTTATTAATAAATAATAATTAGTTACAAATGTTTTATTTTTTACTTTGTGTCAAAAATATTTAAAAGAATAAATAAAGTATTTTCAACAAAAAATAATAATAAATTATTGATTTTAGGTGCACTATAGTTGGAACAATTTTATTAGGAGTTCTACTTTTACAGGAGTGAGCATTAGTTAGTCTCCTAGTTCTCAAATCTAATCCTAGTTAAGCTAATAGTTGTATCTAGTAGTTAAGCTAATTCTTATCCAATATAACCATGATTAGAGTTGAACTTAAGCTAATAGTCATAGAATCATCATTAAAGTTAAGCTAATAATTATTTCAAAAGTTAATATATTATTTATTTTTTACTCTTACTTATTTTACTTATTTATTGACAGAAGCTTTTACTTATTTATTGATAGAAGTAGGGTCCAAGGGAAGTGGCTCCATTTTGTGAATAATTGATTCCCCATATCAAAGAGGAGAGGGGCACCACTACAAAGGCTTTCACTAGGCAGAAAGATTGAATGAAATCTAGAAAGAGGGGAGGTTATTACCAAAGAATAACACTATTACGAGAGAATAAGTTTTCCTTTCAATGGTGCTCTACTCCTCACCATAGATTAATGATGAGTAATGTATTAAAGGTGAGTTTGGTGGGTGTGGAAGGCAAGTTTATGCTTATCTTTTCTAGCTCCCTTCTGGTTAATTCCTTTTGTTGAGAGTCTCCTTCCTAGTGAAGGGATTCAGTCAAAAGGTGAAGTCTCCTCCATGGTGAATGAATGGATTCAATTAGGAGGCCAAAGGCTTTTGTTGTTGTAGTGCACTCTCTTCCATTAAATATTCCTTTCATTCTCTTTTTCACTTTAGATAATAGCGTTAGTCTCTAGTAACAACCTTCCCTCTTTCTAGATTTTGTTCAATCTTTCTAACTATTGAAAGCCTTTGTTGTGGTTCCCCTCTCCTCTCAAATGTGGTTCCCCTCTCCTCTTCGATGGGGGCAATCAATTATTCAGAAACCAGAGCCACTTGTATTGGACCCCTTTTTGTCAAATAAACAAGTCTTAATGTAAATGCTAGTAAATAAGTAAAAGTTATGATTGGAATTGAAGTTAAGTTAATAATTGGGGAATCATTGGAGTTAAGGTGATAATAGTATATAATAGTTAATTTAAAAGTGAATATATCAACAATATCACTTCAAGTAAAAGTTATGATTGGAGTTAAAGTAAATCTAATACTTGTATTATCCATGAAGTTAAGCTCATAGTTGGAGCTAATAATTAAATAGTTGAAGTTGAAGTTTAATTTTTCCAACTATCACTAAGTGAACTATATTTTTTTTGAAATTATTATTTATAAATTTTTTACCCATAGAATCAATCTGGATAGTACACTTGTCTCATTCTTATCTAGAGATGAAAAAGCATAAATGGTAGTCCACCTCGAAATTCTAATCTAAGATAAGTAATAAATAAATGTACATCTATATAATAAACTTAAACATATATATATACTATTTTTAAAATAATTTTAGATATTAACCATTAAATATTAAAATTAAAAATAATTCATTTATTTTAAAATATTATTTACAACAAAAAAATTACTATATATAAAAAATAAAAGATAATACAATGAATAAAAAAACCCACTTATTAGCAATTATTTTAATAAATAAGAAATGTTTATGAGTATTAAGTAATTACACATAAGTATTGAATCTACAGTGAGATTCTTAGAGGATATTCCCTGAAGTTGATTTTATTACATTTTGATTCTATACAGTAAATTGTTTTTTTTTAGTATTCTGGGTTTAGTACACCATATAGAGCTTATGGTGGTTTGGCTAAAACCCTAAGATATGGGACCAAGTACACACTACATAGTCTTTGTATTGATTTTTTTTTGCAGTTAAAGTAAATATCTACCTATGTGGGATATTGTAAAACCTTTCAAGAGAGTGCATAAACTTTCTGTACCGATATTTTTCTACAGACTTATTGGGAATTAGTTCTATTCTCCAGAGAAAAGTAGATTAATGCATAAACCTCCTGTAGGGATTCATATTAGTTTTGATTCTTTTCTATTAAAGTTAAACCTTGATCTATTAAGTATTGAATAGCGTATTCTTTTTTTAATCTTAAACTCAAGAAATTTGTTCCTTATCTTGCATGATAGGAGCCACCTTCTCTACAGCAAAAACTAATAGTAACTAATTACTCAAAAATAAAAAATAAAAAATAATTAAAAAAAGTACTAAAAAAATTTAATTTAAAAATCTAGTTATAAAAAAAAAAACTTAAACCTGAATTTATTAGGCAAGATAAGGATAAATTTCTTGAGTTTAAGATTAAAAAAAGAATACACTCTTCAATACTTAATAGATCAAATTTTAAGATAGATCTATACTAATTTAATACCAATGGCAACTAAAAAATTTCTAGTTAATTTGATTATTTATAATTTACTGATAGACAAAGTCATAATTTGTTTTTAACATTGAATAATGTATTTTTTTTTTTCATATAATTAGAATAATTGATAATAAGTAATTGAAATAAAAAATTGTACATAATTAAAAGGTTAATAGTTAGTTAAACGAATATATTCCAATATAAATAATTTTTTTAATGTAGAAAACAAATAATAAATATTATACTATAAAAAATATATATTAAAAATTTAGAAAAAAATTAATCTAAATTATATTCAATTAAAACCTATCAAAATTCAATGAACGAAAGGTATTTGTAAAGATGATAAATATAAATCAAATGCAAAACCAATGATATGAAACGATGACTTAACAAATCGATCATATTTAATAAAAACGTCATATATCACGGGGATATCAAGTAATATTTATTTATAAGTTAACATTTCCTGTAAGAGAGAATATCTAAAATAATATTTTTTTTATCAAAGTTATATATATAAGAATATCTAAAGTAATATTTAGTTATCAAAGTAATATTAATATATAATAAAAAATTACATGTAAACTTTACCATGGTAATATATATATGAAAGGATTAAAAAAATCTTACTTCTGTGCTTGTAATTTGCGGAGCATTTTGGGGTTGAATTAAGAATATTTATACATGTGCATGTTACCCTTGTTTATGTATATGGGCACTTGTGGATTGCTTGGACCACAAGCTAACATTGTTGTGATGTATGAGTTTGATGTGAGACAGATGGTTGCATGTGCTCAGAACTATAGAGTGATCTGTTTTCCCATTGTGCCTTCGGTTCAGTTTCTACGACTAAGACGAGACAAATATTGAAAATGAAATATGATTTCAGGTCATTACACATCATTCTCTATTGTGGAGCTCACGCTTCCATAATCTTATCAAATCATTTATAGAATTTGTGGTTGGTCCTTCACTTCTTTCAACACTATATATATATAATTTTTTCAATTAAATAATTTGATGGTCAAATTTAAGATGGTATAAATTTTTAAAATAAAACAAAATTTTATTATTATTTAAATTTTAAATTAGTTTTTGAAATATCAAAATATTATTTTCAAATTTTTAATGCATTGTTGTTAGTCTAGATGTTATTTACATCCAGCGAAAGGAAATTAAATCTCTATATTATTATTTATGCACTTGGGATAGTTAAAGATGTTTGTTTCAATATGGTGTAAGTTGACTTCTAGATAGCTAGTGCCACTAATGTGCAGTTAATATGGTTCCGCCATCAATGTGTAAGTAATATGTTTCTTATTCATCCTTACAAATTTGTGGGAGCATTCATATCTTTTTATTTCAGTCTCCTTAACTAATCAAAGCCCAATTTGAATCACTTTTTATTGAACAACGTTCTTTAATTTCATCGTGTACTAAAAATTGTGGAGTTGAAAACCATGTTCATGTAAATACCACAATTTTATTTTATAAACAATAGCCTATTTTCTACAATATATTCATCTAGCACCTCCATAGCCCATTCACAGAACTCTATTATCCTTTCTATTTTGTCTTCGAAATAATCTACCTGATGTTATAGCATTTCTATTTTTTTTTCATACAACTTTTTCACCTTATTGGTCACATTTTATCTCTTTATTGGATGAAAGCTACCCTTAATGATATTATGCCTATAGCATCGCAATTTGTCCCTTTGATGACTACAACTTTAGTTTCTATAATGACTCAAAGTCCTATGATATATTTAGCTTTTTATGAGTCTAACTCACCAGTTGTATTATAGATGAGGGAATATAAGATAGTCACTTATGACATATCCATTAGTGAAAGCTACTATTGACTTATTCCAAGAAAAGGAATATGGTCCCCTATCATTCACTATATTTCTAGTAGATCCATTATCCTCGTGGCACTTGTTCCATGTATCTCTATTAATCCTTCACCTATGTATTGTGTAGATTTTTTATGCTTTTTGCTCATTTTTTAATTCTCTTCATTTCAACCTTTTTTTTTGGCCTTTGTTTCTACTCCATGTTTCTCTTCTAGATGTTTTCTTTATTTCTCTAACTTAGATTTCAATGATGCATTCTATTCTTCATTGAAAATTCATTATTGTTCACCTTCTTGTTCTATTTAGTATTCGTTTGTCTCTCCTCTTCTTCGTGATTTTTATCTTTCTAGACTTTTCTCATATTTATCATTGATTTTCCATATAAAATTCCTCTCTTACTTATCTTTTCATCTAAGTAGGTTTTGTTTTGGTGTGGTCACTCGCAAAGTTGAGGGACTTTTTAGATGCAATTTTGCTGATGTGAAATAAGCTTTGCATTGCAAAACCAAAAGGAGTATGCATTCATTGACACTAGAACTATATTATCCTAAGCTTGATAGGTTAATTGATAGACATGATGGGAAGACATAAACAATACACACACATGTTTTGTAGTTACAAAACACATGCACGTTTTGCAGTTACAAAATGTGTGCATATTTTGTAAGCCATGTTATATACCGCTACATTTCCATCCCTCCCTCCATACATCACCGTCCTTCTCTCTCTCTACACTACAACAAAAATTGGATTTAGCGTCTCTTTTTGCATCCTTTTTTGCATCTAGACCATATTTCATTGTATTTTTCCTCATTTTTTGGACAAAATGGTGCAATTTCATAGGTTGGTGCTATTTTAGGTGTTTTTTGTGTCCTTTTTCTAAATTTGGTGCAAATTGCGGTGTAATTTGCATCAGGTTTTGCACTTGGTTATGCACCAGGTTTTGCATCAGGTTTTCAGCCTAGTTTTGCACCTAATTTTGTGCCTAGTTTGTACATCTACTCTTATTGCACCCCCTTTTACGCCCATGTTTTCCTCAACTTTTACGCCCTTGTTTTCATCCACTTTTGCATCCTTTTTTACATCCACTTTTGCATCCACTTCTGCTTCTTTTTTTGCATCCCTTCATGCACCAAGTTTTGCATCAAATTTTACATCCTATTTTGAGTCTAGTTTTGCATCTCGTTTTGTTTCAGCCATTTTTGCATCCACTTTTGCACCCACGTTTTCATCCCTTTTTTCATCCCATTTTGCATCCATGTTTATGTCTTTTTTTGCATCTACTATTGTATCCACTTTTGCATCCACTTTTGTCGCGTCCCAATTCTCACCCACTTTTGCGCTTACTTTTACACCCACTTTTGCTTCAACTTTTCCATCCACATTTGTATCTTTTTTTGCATCCAATTTTACATCAGTTATTACATCCCTTTATGCATCCATTTTTGCATCCACTTTTGCATCGGGTTTTGCCTTGGGTGTTACGACTACTTTTGCATCTAGTTTTGCATCTACTTTTGTTGCATCTACTTTCACATCAAATTTTGTATCCAATTTTACATCCATGGTTGTATCCACTTTTGTGCCAATTTTTTCATCATGTTTTGCTTCCATGATTGCATCATTTTTTGCTTCCACTTTTGCATCACCTTTTGCATCCATTTTTGGTGCACCCCATTATGCGCCCACTTTTGTGCCTACTTTTGTTGCATCCTTTTGTTGCATCCTTTTGTTGCATCCATGTTTTTATCCACTTTTGCATCTAGTTTTACACCCAGATGTTGAAGATGAAAATGAGGATAATGATTATGATATTGAGAATGGTTATGATGATGATGATAATGTTGTTGATAATGAGGAGAACGATGACAATGATGATGATGATGACGATTATGATGATGATGATGATGAGGATGAGGATAATGGAAATGACAACATTGCCGATGATTATGATGGCAATGAAATGAATGATGATGATGGTGATGATGAATACAATGAGAATGATGATGTTGATCATCTAAAAAAATAAGTTGTTATTTGTCATGCATAAATTGTATGTGTCCTCCATGACCCTTTTCCACTAATCACATATTTTGGGTAGATGCTATTTCTTATGCCAAAGGCAATGATGAATAACTGATGAAATTGTCAATAATCATGATGATGATGATGTCAAGAACAATGGTGATGATGATGACATAGATGATGATTATGCCGATGATGATGACTATTGTGATAATTGTGTCGAGAGGCGCTCTACAACCCAGTATGGGGGAGATCTTGTCACGTGATGTATCGTTACTAACGTTTGTAACATGTCAGCAAAAAATAATAGTGATAGTGAATATTATGGGGGAGATTTTGTAACAAAAAATAAAAAATAATATCACTTTCGTAAAGTTATTTTTATTAATAAAAAATAAATTTTATAATAAGCCAAAATAAATGTCGGCCACAAAAAAAATGTAATATGGGGGAGATGTCGTAATCTTCCTACCTAACAAAATAATAAAAAAGTAAAAATTTAATTATCTGTAAAAAATATGTGGGTCAAGAAAAAAAACAAAACATGTTGGCCTTGCACATGGTTTTAAAACTATGTGCACATTGTTTTAAAACCATGTGCAAGGCATTCTAAACAACTCATGGTTTTATTGTACATGGTTTAGGAGGCTTTGCACATGGTTTTTAAACCATGTGCAAAGCCTCCTAAACAACCCATGGTTTTATTGTACATGGTTTGGGAGGGCCTTGCAAATGGTTTTAAGACCATGTGCAAGGCCTCCTAAACAACCCATGATTGTAAAAGGGCCTTGCATGTGGTTTTAAAACCATGTGTGGGGAAATGATGCAATGTTCGTTCCTAACAAAATAAAAAATAATAAAAAATATTATATGGCGGCCATAAATAATATTAAATATTATTAATAATAAAAATATATGTGGACCTTAAATAAAAATATGTGCCTTTTGGTTTGAATCAAATCAATGGATACCTAAGAAGAGGTTTGCACCTCGAGAGATCTGATCCATCTTGGTGCTTGATAGAGCCTAGTATTTGGATCTACGCTGGTCATAATGACAATGACAAAGATGACGATGATGATGATCATCATCATCATTTCCATCATTGTCATCATCAAAAACATCATCACTGACATTTTCATCTAGTTCATCATCGTCATCATTTAAAGCATATGGGATATGTTTACCATTTAAAGCATGCATAACAAGTGGGATTATTCTAAAACACCCCACCAAAGTACAAAATTCAAACCACAAGGGAGACATACTATTGAAATTGTTCCAATTTTCTTTCTCCCAACAAAACATGCTTCATTTTAGGGAATTATGTTAAAATCCATACATTCATAGTCCATCCATACTATACTTGTAATAAATGTAAATGTAATAATAATATATAACTAATATGAATATATTACTATAGTTTATATGTTAGAATATTTAATATAAATAAATAAATATAGTTCATATGTTATGTGATTTAATATAATTAAATATATACACATATTATTTACTTATACATTATACAAATTTAAATATTGATTAAAACCTATGAAGTTTCATAGGGAGGCGAAGCAAAACATGAAGGTTTTTTCAAATATAGATCTATGTACAACCACCCATTTCACGAAGGGGCTTTTGCTAAATCAATCTATGGATTCAAGGTTTTGAGTATCAATTTGGTCCTTCTGGTCCGTCCCCAATTCAGCCATGAGAGGATTTAATTCGGTCATGAGAGGATTTAATATTATTCCACCCATGAAGACTTCTTAGGGCACCCACTTAGCAATGTGGGTGTCTTGATTCTCAAGCTAGGCCATTCAAAGCCTTGTTTTTTGGGATGGATCAAAGTAAACTAGGAGCTCTACCGCTATTGATGCTGCTACTATCTATATCTTATATGTTGCTCTCTTAGATACTATATAATATATACCTATGTTGGTGGTGCTACTGATGCTAAGTCACCAAAATTTAGATCGCTATCTCGCGATTGGATTTTGTATTACTACATATTGGCATTTACAACTATGTTTTATGAGATAGATTCACACAGATAGACTAATTAGGAATAACTAGGATAAGACCCATCCAGGAGACCTAATATGAGTAGCCATACCTCAAAATCTATGAGGGTACATAAATTACGGGAACAAGGGGCCAAATCCATACGATCGTTGGATGCTGAGAACGAACAGGGTGAGCCTGCTATATTATAGGGACTAACGGATCGGGCGCATAACAATGCGAAGCTTTGGATTTATAACAAGCAGCTCTTGAACTGCCTATTACTCAAGTACCCTTCATGATAATGCTTTCTGATGGAGCCTCTAAATGACCTCCAAACTTCTAGCTTCCACATTCCGTTAAAGAAATCGGTGCATTTTCCTTCAATAGGACCATTGAAGATGGACAGAATTTGGAATTGAATAAAAATAACGAAGATGGAAATAATTGGGTATTGAATCAACTCATGTGGCTTCCTTATAATTTTATGTCAGGTAACATGATTTCTAAGAACAAATGCAAAGGATTCTCCATCGTTGTTGTATTTTCCTATTTCTCTGTTATGCCCTGTGTAGAATCTTCTACGACCATATTTTACTTATAGGCCAAATGCAAATGTTATGGCCTAAGGCTATGCATTTTGACCTTGCCATTGCTCAAGTTATAGAAAATATCCATGGTTAACCAAAATTCATAAAAGAGGCACTGTATCTTTCTCACATGCAAATATTCCCTTTATAGGGCTTTGTGGTGGCCTAAGGCCCCCACACATAGTTCATGAGCCCTAAAAAAAATGTTTTGGTCCAATAACTCTTTTCACATCAAATCATGGCCCAGGGACTAAAAGCCATACTTGGTGTGTCAAACCTCAAAACGACCGACATATCTTACTCATTGGCTAAATATTATATATGTAGTATATAGGGCCTTTAAGGTCATCTAGGGAATCACACATAACCCATGAGCCCCTTACCCTTAGACATTATGTTTTGACTTGATAATATGGCCCAATCAATGATAATTATTCTTGGTCGCACAGAGCTTGAAATGACCATTTCTTGCATGTAAGCCAAATATTTCCCACATAGATATGAAATTATAGACTAGGGCATATGACAAAACATCAAACATGACGTTATGGTGAAAAAATCTATATAGCAATCGATTTCTTTACTAATTTTCATAAATCTATTTTTTAAAATTTTTACCTTTTTCTTTTTTTCTCATTAGTTTTAAAAATAAAAGAAAATACAACTTTAAGAAGAAGAGATGGAAGCCTATGTGGTTAGGAGGGAGAGGATTGAACTCCCTATTGGTTATACATAAACATGCCAAAGAAGAAATTATATATCAATGGGAGCGTGGAGATGTTAAATCTTGAGATATAAATGGCTTGGGTCGATATATATGGGTTGGGTCGAGATTGAGCGAACCATCAAAATTGTTAAACTCCATTGCAATATTCACTTGCAATCGGTGTTCCATTCTTTATTCTATTGAATGTGGCTAGCTGATTCAATCATGAACCCATTCCTCCATTTTCAATGAGCCCATTCCTCCATTTTCCAAGGAGCCACGAAAATTTTGGGATTGAAATGCACTATATCTGACTTGATTGGGTCTGGGATATTTGTGTATAGATTCCACAATATTTACTAAGTTGTTTTATTTGCAATAAAGGTGTGTAAGTTTTTAAAAACAATTTTAGACCTGGTCATAAGAGTGTCTCTAACAATGTTGATTTCTCATGGGAATCTCAAAGAAGAAAACCAGGTAGTTTCATTACTAGGAATTCATACAAAACGTAGTTATGAAATTTACATCACATGGTCATTTATTTAAGCCAACCTAGCTTGCCCCCTGTCATAATAACCACGCATATCTAAAATTTATAAATAAATGACCTTATTTAATACGAAACCTATACAAAAAAATTCTTATTAAATTACCCTTGTAGTTTATTTTATTAAAAGATGTAAACCAAGATAAAAAAAGGGTGGAATGTGATGTTCTTAATAATGTGAAAACCAAATAAATACTACCCACCAAAGAAAACAACTAAAACTTTATATTTTATTCATATAAAGTAAATATATTTACATTATATGACCCTTTCCATATAATAGAATATCCCTAGGAGGCATGGCCAACATATCCTCCATCGTGAGCCCATTCCTCCATTTTCCAAGGATCCACTAAAATATTTCCACTGTAAAATATTAATCGACAATTTAACAGGTAACCAATTTAATAGGTAACCAATTTTTAGAGGCATTAACACTATTGTGGCATCTAGGAATTAATGGTGTTATGGAAATTGTAGATGAGGAGGACTGGGAGGGTATACTCCTTGTTCAGGGTATGCAAGATAGGGATAATAATAAGGGTTATGTTTGTTGTTGCCATCAGGGTTTTATGAGATGGCACCTGCTAAAAGATGAGGAGGAAAAACAATTACCCATGGACAATGGAGGTTTCTGCTGCCTGCAAAATATGGAGGCTCGAAATATTGTTCTCGCCAAGGTCAAGGGATTTTCGGCATGGCCCACTAAGGTACGCCAATCTATTTTTCATCCCCATTTTTTTGTCCTTATTTGATGTATGTGATGCACGTTCTTTTTGTTATTTTCATTTGCCAGATCAAATTATATACTTCTTGTGCCCTGTTTTAATACGCAATTGTCGTTGAAGGGTTTGTGTGAGTGTTTACAAATTTTCATACAATTTCATTTCCACTGCACCGATTGTAATGGCTATATTTTTATTTTCCAATATGTGTCAATATTTTATTCTTAATCAAAAACCCTACACAAGAAACCAAACCCTATATCAGATATTAGTGTTTAAACCCAAGCGATGGATGCAAGTTTTTGTTTTTTTGTGTTTAAACCCAAGCTATGGATGCAAGTTTTTGTTTTTTAAGGTGGAAATTTCTTCTATCTAGCTCTAAGACGATTACAACTGGCCCAAATTTGTCCGATGTTCATCGCTATGGCGACGTATGATTACATTCAAAGGGAAAAAATCCAATGTAACTTTATGTTTATTAAATGAGGATAAAAAGTAAAAGGGGGTCACAATCAATGTTCAAAATTGAACCCTTCCTAGCCCTTCCAAAGGGTTCTAGCCCTTCCCAAAAGTGTAAAGTTAAAATTGACCTTCAAAAACAATTTAAAATATGAATTCAACCCTTTCCAATTAACAAGGGAATAATTTATATCAACATTTCAAAAGAAGGGAAACATTTGAAATTACTCATCCATATAAATTTCTCAAGATGTTAAATTTTCTATGCTATAAAATTAAACTCATCATTCAAAAAATTGGAAATATGATAAATTATAATCACTCACTCACTCATGCCATGCGCTCACTGCTTAGTTGTGCAAGATGAGATGTGACTCTAAGTCCCGAGCCACTTGGGGCTACACTCTAAAGTGTGACAATGTTTCAATAACTATGACTATAACAAAAAAGAACTACTGCATCCGAAACGAGCTCAAAACTTTGTGCCTACTACCTATATGAACCTCACTATGAATGTCCACTCTTTTTTCATCAAAATGAAATTTAAAAGGTCGATTTGATGAGTCCTCCTCTATAAGTCTTCATTTCTTGCATGATAATCATGGACTTATTACAACTGTAAACAACACTCGATCTCATGCAAATACAAATAATGACATGTAGCTAGGATCACAAACAATGCAGAGGTCAATTTGTGCATTGCTATAGAGAAGTGTCATTGGGCACACAATATGGAGAAACAATGGTTATTAATAAAATTAAAAAAAACAATTTTTATCTCAAAATAGTCTATAATTTAATGGGTGGCATGATCGTGATGTAATCTCCCTCCATCCTTCCAAATATTGTAGTTTCTCACAACATTTGTCCTCGATGCCACCAAAATACATATAAAAATTACTTGTCTTTGCATCCTCTTCCCTTTTAATCCTCATCTCATAGTCATAACTAAGGATTATTATGCATGCACATCCTCACCTTATAATAGGAATTGGGTCAAGGTATAGAGACAACCATAAAATTTTAAATGTGTCAAGAAGCAAAGAGTAAGAAACGAGTATAAGTAAGTCTTATATTAAATTTACCATATAACTCTTTAATTAACACTATCAACTAACATTTCACACATTGGATTGTTGTGATCTTCTTATCACTCCTTCCCAATATGATTGCAAGTCATTATTTGAAGGTGAAGTCCATAATTTTAGGTCTTCTTCCTCATTATATTGCCTTTTGGTAAGACAACAAAGAGGGTAGTGGCCTACATCGACATGGAAAATGGTTTCGACATACGCATCATATTTTTTAATTAAATAATTTAAATTAATACATGTGACTCTTGATTTAGTGAATCATGGACTGGTACAAAACACAACAAATTTTAGATCCCCGAGCCCTTAATTACTCACACTTAGAAATTTCTGAAATCTAACCATTAATAAACTTCGTTTGGTATTTTGGTTCAATTTAAAAGGCAGATTGTTGAGACTCAAGCATGCAATGAGTTGCAAGGATTCAATTGACTTAGGCTTGATTCCATTTCCCCTCCATACCATACATGTATGCTTTCACAACAAGTGTTGAAATTTTTTTTAATGCCCTCACCCCTGTTAGGCTAGCTTTGCTAACTTGCTTGGTATGTATGAATTTTTTTTAATGTTTCCTGAGTTGTGTGTTATTCTATACGGCCTTGTTGATGCTATAAGATCTACATTATTTTTTGTCTTTTACTTTTTGTGATATATTTAGTAAGATTGATACTTTTACGTAAAAGTTATATAATATTTAAATTGGTGACATATTATTCAGAAATGTAGATTGCATTAAGAAGACCTAAGTTTTTGGGCTAAACATAAAAATAAAATTGCATCTACACGTGTAGGAGCCACCTGCTCTACATCAAAAACTAATAGTAACTAATTACTTAAAAGTAAGAAATAAAAATAATTAAAAGAAGTATTAAATAACTTACAAAAAGTAATTTAAAAATTTAGTTGTCAAAAACAAAATTAAAGTTAAACTTTGATCTATTAAGTATTGAATAGCTTATTCTTTTTTTAATCTTAAACTCAAGAAATTTGATCCTTATCTTTCATGATAGGAGCCACCTTCTCTACAGAAAAAACTAATAGTTACTAAATACTCAAAAATAAGGAATAAAAATAATTAAAAGAAGTACTAAAAAATCTTACAAAAAGTAATTTAAAAATCTAGTTATAAAAAAAACATTAAACTTAAACCTGAGTTTTATCATGCAAGATAAGGATGAAATTTCTTGAGTTTAAGATTAAAAAAAGAATACACTCTTCAATACTTAATAGATCAAGGTTTAAGACAGATCTATGCTAATTTAATACTAATAACAAGTAAAACAAATTTAGTTAATTTCATTATTTATAATTTACTGATTCACAGATTTAAAGTCATAATTTGTTTTTAACATTGAATAATTTATTTTTATTTTTCTCATATAATTAGAAAAATTGGTAATGAGTAATTGAAATAAAAAATTGTACATAAATAAAAGGTTATAAGTTAGTTAGACAAATATATTTCAATATAAATATAATTTTTTTAATATAGAAAACAAATAATAAATATTAAACTATAAAAAATATATATATTAAAAATAAATAAATAAATTTAAAAAAAAATAATCTAAATTATATTCAATTAAAACCTATCAAAATTCAATGAACGAAAGGTATTTGTAAAGATGATAAATATAAATCAAATGCAAAACCAATGATATGAAACATGAGTTAACCAAACGATCATATTTAATAAAAAACGTCATATATCAAGGGGATATCAAGTAATATTTATTTATAAGTTAACACCTCAATCATATTTCTTGTAAGAGAATATCTAAAATAACATTTTTTTATCAAAGTTATATATATAAGAATATCGAAAATAATATTTAGTTATCAAAGTAATATTAATATATAAAAAAATTACATGTAAAGTTTACCATGGTAATATATATATATATATGAAAGGATTAAAAAAATCTTATTTCTGTGCTTGTAATTTGCGGAGCATTTTGGGGTTGAATTAAGAATATTTATACATGTGCATGTTACCCTTGTTTATGTATATGGGCACTTGTGGATTGCTTGGACCACAAGCTAACATTGTTGTGATGTATGAGTTTGATGTGAGACAAATGGTTGCATGTGCTCAGAACTATAGAGTGATCTGTTTTCCCATTGTGCCTTCAGTTCAGTTTCTACGACTAAGACGAGACAAATACTGAAAATGAAATATGATTTGAGGTCATTACACATCATTCTCTATTGTGGAGCTCACGCTTCCATAATCTTATAATCTTATCAAATCATTTATAGAGAATTTGTGGTTGGTCCTTCACTTGCTTCAACACTATATATATATATATATAGTTAATTTTTTCAGTTAAATTATTTGATGCTTAGATTTAAGATGGTATAAATTTTTAAAATAAAACAAAATTTTATTATCATTTAAATTTTAAATTAGTTTTAGAAATATCAAAATATTATTTCGGAATTTTTAATGCATTGTTGTTGGTCTAGATGTTATTTACATGGATAGAAGGGAAATTAAATCTCTATATTATTCTTTTTGCACTTGGAATAGTTAAAGATGTTTGTTTCAACATGGTGTAGGTTGACTTCTAGATAGCTAGTGCCACTAATGTGCAGTTGATATGTTTCTTATTCATCCTTACAAATCTATGGGAGCATTCATATCTTTTTATTTCAGTCTCCTTAACTAATCAAAGCCAATTTGAATCACTTTTTATTGAACAACGTTCTTTAATTTTACCGTGTACTAAAAACTGTAAAGTTGAAAACCATGTTCATGTAAATACCACAATTTTATTTTATAAACAATGGCCTATTTTCTACAATATATTCATCTAGCACCTCCATAGCCCATTCACAGAACTCTATTATCCTTTCTATTTTGGCTTTGAAATTATCTACCTAATGTTATAGCATTTCTGTTTTATTTTTTTGTCATACAACTCTTTCACCATATGGGTCACATTTTATCTCTTTGCCTGGATGGAATCTCTCCTTAATGATATTATGGCTACAGGATTGCAATTTGTCCCTTTGATGAATACAACTTTAGTTTCTCTAATGACTCAAAATCCTATGATATATTTAGGCTTTTATGAGTCTAACTCACCAGTTGTATTATTTTTATCGAAAAGATGAGGTAATATAAGATAGTCACTTATGACATATCCATTAGTGAAAGCTACTATTGACTTATTCCAAGAAAAGGAATATGGTCCCCTATCATTCACTATATTTCTAGTAGAACCATTATCCTCAAATCACTTGTTCCAGGTATCTCTATGAATCCTTCACCTATGTATTGTGTAGAATTTTTATGCTTTTTGCTCATTTTTTAATTCTCTTCATTTCAACCTTTTTTTGGCCTTTGTTTCTACTCCATGTTTCTCTTCTAGATGTTTCCTTTATTTTTGTAACTTAGATTTTAATGATGCATTCTATTCTTCAGTAAAAATTCATTATTGTTCACGTTCTTGTTCTATTTAGTATTCATTTGTCTCTCCTCTTCTTCGTGATTTTTATCTTTCTAGACTTTTCTCATATTTATCATTGATTTTCCATACCAAATTCATCCCTTACTTATCTTTTCATCTAAGTAGGTTTTGTTTTGGTGTTGTCGATTGCACAAACTTGAGGGACTTTTTAGATGCAATTTTACTCATATAAAATAAGCTTTTCATTGCAAAACCAAAATGAGTATGCATTCATTGATAGCATAACTAGATTATCCTAAGCTTGATAGGTTAATTGACATACATGATGGGAAGACATAAAAATTACACACATGTGTTTTGTAGTTACAAAAGTCATGCGTTTTTTGTAGTTACAAAATGTGTGCATATTTTGTAAACCCTACCCCTTACCCCTTCCTCTCCCCTAATACCTCTACCCCTAGCCCCTTTCTCTCTCCATTGCACCTAATACCCCCCCACCTACTACTTACAAAACTGAAATAACTCTTTCCCTCTCTTTATCTATCCCCCCAAGCTATTCCCCCCCTTCTCTATAACTACCCCAATGCTCCATTAACCCCTACACCCCATCCTAACCTCAATCTCATTCTCTACCCCAACGTCACTTTCCCCCATCCCCCCCCCCCTAGCTCTCTCTCTCTCTCTCTCCCAACCCCTTAATATACTCCCTCTACCTTTGACATTGTCACTACCCCTAACCCCCCGCTCCCTCTCTCCCTAATTCCCCATGATAATCTCCCTAACAATAGCCACCCCCTCTAACACTCTCTGTCTATCTCTACCACTTCTCCTACCCGTAAACCTCTCTCCCTCTCTCTCTCTCTCTCTCTCTCTCTCTCTATCTCTCTCTCTTTGTCTACACCATATAGCCCCTTTTCTCTCTAACCTCCCTAGTTATTTCTAAACTCCTCTGCCCCTTTTCTCTCTCTCTCTATATCTCTTTTGT
>LPNX010881759.1:145077-213822 GCA_001517045.1 Pseudotsuga menziesii | reverse complement strand
TTCTCTCTCTCTCTCTCTCTCTCTCTCTCTCTCTCTCTCTCTCTCTCTCTCTCTCTTTCTCTCTCTCTCTCTCTCCTTTCACTGTAACTATCCCCTTCTATTTCTCTATATATACCCTACTCCTCGACCTACACCTACCCCCCACACCCACTAATACCCTCTCCCTCTCTCACACATGGAAACTCTCACTATTCCTAACCCAACTTCTCTCTCCCTATCCCTACTCATTCTCTCTCTACCCATAATAATCTTGTAATCCCCCCCTCTCTACCCCAAACCTCCTCTCCCTCCCTCTCTCTCTCTCTCTCTCTCTCTCTCTATACATATCTCCTAATCCCCCTCCACCTACTACCTACCATCCACACATCTCTCTCTCTCTCTCTCTCTGCCACATACCCATTACCCTCATCCTTGACACTCTCTCACTCACACCTCTTAGTCTCTCTCTCTCTCTCTCACACACACATACACACCTAATAAATCGCTCTGTCACTCTCTAGCACACTACTCCTACCGATACATTTAAATCTCCCTCCTCCTTCTCTTCTCTATCTCTCTCTAACATATTCATGTTAACCCTTACTAACCTCCCTCTCTCATGTTTTCTTCCCAATCCTACACCTACAACTAAGCCCCACTACTTCCTTCTCTCTCTCCTAACCCCTCTCATACTATTAACACCACTAATCCCCCGCTCTCTCTCTAATCCACCTCCTACTCTCCCTACTCATAACCAACCCCTTTGCACCCCCCTCTCTCTCTTAATAAGCCTTACTAACCCCATCTCTCGCTCTTTGTCTCCCCCCTACTCCTCCACTTACATGTAACCGCTCCCTCCCCTTAATCCTCCCCTCATCCTCATGTTGTCTCTCTCCCTTCTTCTCCCTAACCTTTACTAACCCCCTCCCTCTCTCTCTCTCTCTCCACTCCTCCACCTATGCATAACCCCCACCTCTCTCTCTCTCTCTCTCTCTCTTTCTCCACTCCTCCACCTATCCATAACTACCACCTCTCTCTCTCTCTCCACTCCTCCACCTATGCATAACCCCTTCCTCTCTCTATCTCTCTCCCAACCCCCTAACACCCCCTATATTACAAACACACACACTTAGTACCCCTAAGGCCCCACTCTCCACAATCTACCTCCTACTTTCCCTACCCATAATTACCCCCTTTGCTTCCCTCTCTCTCTCTTCTATGCCCCTATCTCTCTTTCTCTCTACTAATCCCCCTCATGCTAACACTTACCACCCCCTCCCCCTCTCTCTCTAGCTTCCCTAATCCTCCTTGATCCCCTACACCTCCAACCACCATGATCTTTATCTCTTTATTCCCCCCAATACCTATCCTCTCCCTACCTCTAATCACCCACACCCTAACCCCATTAGAGGAAATTTGGGGTCTAAAATGTGCCTTATAAAAAAATGAGTCAACAATAAAGTCTTTTTAGTTGGATTTCAATAAAATGAGTCAATCATAATTGTTGAATTAACATATTTGTCATTAAAAAAACTACTTTTTGTTCATATTTTCAACATATCTCCGTATGTTATTTTTACTCAAATTTTGAGTGGAAAGGCTCCATGTATGCAGAATTTAATTTTGCATACAATGGGTACCCACACTGTTAAAATAATGTAACTTTGGAAGATATTCTAGTTGTATTGTATTGCTCCTGTAGAATATGACTTTTGTCTTGATAGAGTCATTGAAGGATGTAATGTAAACCTCTGAATGTAAGATGGGTCATTAGTACCCAAGTGTGAATATAATAAATACTATTTGTAATCTCCAATTAGATAAATCGGCCCCACCAAGTTAGAGGTCAAGTCAAGAGAAGAATATAAATATGCATGCACTACCCTTAATTTTGTACTCACTCACTCAAGTCGTTTTGCAAGAGAGAGAAGAACTAGCACACTAGAAAGGAGTAAAAATAAGTTCTATGGTTTTTACACTACTCTGGTCGAGATCTATACTAAGGAAGTTTTGCTGGGATTTCTCCCTTGTTGTTTCCCTGAGGAAGGTCTTTGTGTTCTTATGTTCTTATGTTTTCTATGCATGTTGTTCTTTCAATGATCTTCTAGTAATTTGTTTTAAGATATCATTGAAGCAAACTAATAAAAATTAACATGGTATCAGAGCCACCCTAAAAAGAGGAACTGCACAACTAGAGTTTTTCATCTTGAGCAAATCCCTCGACATATCATCCAGGAAAGAGGGATCCATCAACTTGCCCTTGAAAAGTGCATCTTTCTTTGAAGATGGATCCAGAATCTAAGAAGTTTCAGTTTTTGACCTGTTACTACTGTCAGGATAAGTTAGGGTTTCATTTTTCTGAGAATCCATCATCAATCTAAGGAAAATAAATTTACAGTCTAGCTCACCTCAGGGAGTTGCATAGTTTCCACCCCTCAACCCTATTGTATTTTCCAGTTGAGAAATTAGGGTTTCTACATCAAACCCTAGGTCATCCCAAAGAAGGTCATCCAGAAACTATTTTCATTAAGTAAGTACTCTTCCTCCTTGTCCCATTTGAAGTTCTCATTCTATTGAAGATGACTAAGAACACCAAGTTAGATGAAAATCTTGAAGGAGCTAAAACATTTAGAGCATAGAAGTATAAGATCATGCTCATCCTACAAGAGAATGATCTTGACAAATTTGTGAAGGAGGAAGTGAAATAACCAGAAGAGGAGGAAGCTAAGTACAAGCATAAGAAGGATATTATCATAGACAAAAGGATCATAGATGACTCCATCAAGGATAACTTGATTCCTCAAGTATCCTTAAGGGAAACTCTAAAATAAATGTTTGATTCCCTCTCCAGTCTATTTGAAGGGAGAAACATCAACAGGAAGATGACTCTAGGAATCACCTCAAAAGTGTAAGGACTCAAAATTCAAATACTATGCAATATTACTTTTCAAGAGTGGCTCAAATTAGAGATCATCTAGAAGCCATTGGTGATACAATAGAAGTAAGAATAGATTGTGAAGACCACCCTAAATGGTCTTCCAAGGGATTGGGAATATTTTATCTGAGGAATCTGCTCAAGAAGTAAACTAACCAAATTCAGAAAGATATTGGAAGAATCTATCCAAGAAGAAGAAAGAATCTTAGCTAGAGAAGTGAAGCTAAATGATAATGAAGATCAAGCCTTGACATACCATGCCAAAAGAAAGTACAAAAGTAAGAGTCGTGATCATCCTCACAAGAATCAAGGGTTCAAAAGACCTAAGAAATAATTCTCAAACTATGAGTGCTTCACTTGTCACAAGCTAGGAGACAATGCCATTAATTATCCCATGAAAGCAGAAAAAGTTAAAAAGATGAAAATATTCCAAGCTCATGCTTATGAAGATAGTGATCGAGAAGTAGAAGAGGAAGAAAAGAAAGATGAAGAATATAGTATGTACCGATCTCTTCCCTAAAAGGATCAGTCTCACTAGGGAATGACACCTGGTTATTAGACAATGGTACATCTATGCACATGACAAGTTACAAGGACTCACTATCATTCCTTATACAAAAATATTCACCAGACAATGTAATGCTTGGATATGAATCCCAATATCCCATTAAAGGAATGGGAGAAGCATCCTATAAGATGGACTGTGGAAAATCCTTGAAGATGAAGGATGTCCTATATGTCCTAGGACTAAAGAAGAACCTCCTATCTATTTCAGCTTTGGAGAAGAGAGGATTCCAAGTTTCCTTCATAGATGGAAAAGTCCTCATGTGGTCAAAAGGAAATACCATAGATGATGCAGTAGAAATTGGAATTGAAGGAGTACTCTACAAGCTGAAGTGACATACAAATTCAACTTTATCAACTAGTACAATAAAACCATTTGAGCTTTGGCATAGAAGGATTTCTCATGTTCATTACAGAGCTCTACCAGTAGTAAGAATGGTTTTGACTAGTCTACTAGAAATTCATATAGAAGATGAAGGTGAATTTAAAGGATGTGCACAAGGAAAGAATACTAAGAATCCCTATCTGAAGAGTGACAACAAAGAAAAAGGGATATTATATGTTATCCATTTGGATATATGTGGGCCAATGCAAATTATTTCATTAAGCAGGTAGGTTTACTATGCTTCCTTTATTGATGACTACTCCCACAAGACTTGGATATATGTTTTGAAAAACAAGGATGAAGTGTTTGAAAGGTTTAAAGAATTTAAGGCCCTAATAGAAAACCTCTACGAGAGGAAAATGAAGATTTTAAAATCAGATAATGGAGGAGATTTCACATTAAATGAATTCAATGATTTCTGCAAGGAAGTTGGGATTAAGAGGGAGCTCACCATTCCTGACAATCCTCAAAAAAATAGCGAAGCAGAGAGAGAATAGATCTATCATGGAAGAAGTAAAATCCATAATACATATCAAGTTCTACCAATTTACCTATGTGTAGAAGCAGCCAGAAAAAACAGTATGTGTTCAAAACATAATCTACGATAGTGCCCTTGGGAGAAAACCCCCGAATAAATGTTCTCGGGAGAAAATCCTGAGGTAATTCACCTAAAGATATTTGGTTTCCCTCTGTATATTCATATTCCCAAGGAGAAAACAAAAAAGATAGATCCTTCAGGAAAGAACAGATTGTGTGTATGATATAGTGAACAGTCAAAAGCCTATTGGATCTATATCTTAGGATAACATTAGGTTGAGCTTAGCAGAGATGTAACATTTGATGCAGACATAAATTTTAGAAATTCGAAGAAGGATAGAGGATATGAAGAGGAACATGAAAATACCAAAGCTGCAGAGAATCCTAAACTAGTTAGAAATGAAGAAGAAAGTCAGATATCTGAGGATCATGATATGACTAAACCTCATTTTCCAGAAGAATTTCTCAATGAAATGATTTATCAAAAGAGAAATACTTCTTGGGGTCATGATGTAATTCAAGAAGGAAAAAGACTTGGTGTCCTAGAAGGAACCTCTAGAGAGAGAAATAAGCCAAAGTCATATCCTAGTTATATGGCCTTTATGAGTGATCTAGTTGATAAGGAACCAACTTGGTTTGAAGATGAAACAAATCAAAAGGAATGGGTTGATACAATGGTTGAGGAATACCAATCCATAATAAAGAATTATGTGTGGGAAATAGTCCCAAGACCAAAAGAAAAATCAGTGGTATCCTCAAAGTGGATCTTCAAAACAAAAGATTATGCAGATGGTAGTATAGAAAAATACAAGGAAAGATTCGTAGCAAGAGGGTTCTCCCAAAAACAAGGAATTGAATATGAGGAGACCTTTTCTCCGGTAGTTAGGTACACTTCAATCAGAACTGTCCTTGCCTTGGAAGCCAAGAATAAATGGAAGTTACATCAAATGGATGTAACGACTCACTTTTCTAAATGGCTTGATATAAGAACTGTATATCAAACAATCGCAAGGTTTCAAGACTGATGATCGAGAAGCTTATGTATGCAGACTCAAGAAATAATTGTATGGGATAAAACAAGCACCTAGAGCATTGTATGGAAGAATAGATGGATTCCTAATGAGCTTAGGTTTTACTAAGAGAAAGGAATATTCTAACCTTTACTATAAGGTTGAGAATGACAGGCTTATGATATTACTTTTATATGTGGATGCCTTATTCCTAACAGGAGAAGATAAGCTCACCAATGAATGCAAGAAGAAGTTGGCTCCAGAATTTGAGATGAAAGACTTTGGATGGATGCACTACTTTCTAGGTCTTGAAGTTTGAGAATACCAAGATGAGATTTTCCTAAACAAAGGAAAATATATGGTAGAGATTCTGAAGAGGTTTGGAATGTTAGATTGTAAGGCCATGACTACTACGATGACAACAAACTTGAAGTTACTAAAGAATGATACATCATAAGTTGTAGATGCCACCCTGTATAGATAGTTTATTGGTTCACTAATATACTTAACCAATACAAGACCATATATATGTTTTTTTGTAAACACACTAAGTCAGCACATGGTCAATCCCAAGCATATTCACCTGATAGGAGAAACACATGTGATGAGGTATCTAAAGGGAAATTTAGATTATGGGATCAGATATAACTCAGACAGTGAGATCAGTTTACATTGGTTCACAGACTTAGATTTGGAAGGAAGTGCTAAAGAAATAAAGAGCACCTCAGGTTGTTGTTTTAGTTTGGGATCAGGCCCATGATCTCTTGGTTCAATAGAAGGAAGACTAGTATTGCACTTAGCACAACAGAAGCAGAATACATTGTTGCTTGTTCATATTGTAGTGAAGCAGTCTTGCTTCAAAAGATGTTGGTAGGTTTATTTGAGGAAGAGATATATGTTACTAATATCCTTTGTGATATTCATAGTTGTATCAAGATGATAGAAAATCCAGTGTCTCATGATAAGTCAAAACATATTGATGTGATATATCACTTCATTCGAGACATGGTTCAGAAAGGATCTATAAAGCTCAAGTATTTTCCTACAGAGGAAAAAGTGGAAGATGTCTTGACTAAGGATTTGGCTCATGTAAAGTTTAAATACTTTTGAGACAAGATTGGTGTATTCCGAAAGGACCTCTCTCGAAAGAGGGAGTGACAGTAGATGGAAGAAGGATGCAATGGTGAGTAGCTCAGTCTAGAGTAGGGTAAGTCTGACTTGGACAACTTGGCCTAAGAGAGTTAGTCACATGAGGCTTGTTTATCCTAGGGGGAGTAGTATCTCTGGCTAGATCAGCTTAACCCAAATGGGTTTGTAAGTCAGGAGAAGACTTGTTGGTTCCTAGGAATATCCATTGGTCTAACTAGGATTGTTGGCTCAAAAGAGTTAGTAAGTTAGACAAAATTCCTGTGTGGATATACCATAGAACTCACTGTGATGCTTCTCCAAGATAGTTATAGGGAAGGATGGTTGTTATAGTATTTCTATACTGTTTATTTGATCAGATGTTTTCTTCCAGTAGTGTTATACTAATGAGATATTAGTTTAATATGGTTATATTGATGACTTTTGATATGTTAGTTCAGTATTGTTATAATGATAACTGTTGAGATGTTAGTTCAATATTGTTATACCGATTACTATTGAAATGTTAGATCAGTATTTTTATACTGATGACCGTTGAGATGTTAGCTCAGTACTGTCAATACTGATGACTGTTGAGATGATTGGTTCTGAATTGGTATAATGATTGTTGAGACGATTGACTCAGTATTGCTATACTAAATGAGATGTATGTTTTAGTATTGTCATACTGATGATTAATTGAGATTTATGCTTCCAATAGTGTCAGTATTGATTATACTAATGATTGCTGAGATGCTTGATGAGATGTGTATAGTGTAGTCACACTGTTGATTGCTGATATGATTGTTTAGATAGTTATAGTTTATTGCTGAGATAAATATAGTTTATTCTTGTTGAGATAGTTATAGTTGATTTGTGAGATAGTTGACATGTGATTGATTGTTAGATGATGAGATGTTTATTGGGATAGTTTCAGTATTACGCTGATTGATGTGATAATTTTAGTATCTCTATACTGAATATTATATTTATGATGTTCCATCATATCTATGATGGTAATGCAGATGATGATCTAGCACTTCACATGATTTGATTTTTATCACTAACATGCTAATGATGTAGTTGATTGTTTTAGTATTTACATACTATTGATGTAGATGATGACGTTTTAGTATTTCCATACTGAGGAGACAGATGATGATGTTTCAGTATTCACATACTGAAGTTACGAATAATGGTGGTTCATTATTCACATACTGCATATATAATTGGTGATACTTATGATGTAGATGATAATGTTCCCACTATTCACATACTGAAGATGGAGATGATGATGGTTCAATATTCACATAGTGAAGATGGAAATGATGATAGTTCAGTATTCACATATTGAAAATACAGATGATGTCAATTCAGATTATGATGATAAAGATGATTGTTAACTGTTCACACACTGATGTTGACCAGTGGATGGTTGAGAATATGATCCGTTATTCACATACAGACACTATAGAATATATTTCAAAATATGAAGCAACATCTAATGATTGAGAAGATGATTTAGCAAGAGATGTTCCAGAAGATGATAGGAAGATGATTAAAGAAAGATGATTGCAGAAAAATATCTAGTTCAGATCGATTATGAAGATGTATGATGTTGTACTAAAACTTCATATAACATATAGAGTCCCACTAGTAAGTTGTACAATTGTAATAGTAGCAGTTTCTACTACAGTCGAATACCTTCCTAGGTAAGAGGGAGTGTTAAAATAATGTAACTTCAAAAGATATTCTAGTTGTATTATATTCCTCCTATTGGAGATGAGTTTGGTATTGATAGAGTCATTGAAGGATGCAATGTAAACCTATGAATGCAAGTCAGTTCATTAGTACCCAAGTGTCAATATAATAAATTCTATTTGTAATATCAATTTGGATAAGTCGACCCTGACAACTAGTGAAGTCAGCCCCACCAAGCTAGAGGTCAAGTCAATAGAAGAATATAAATAGGGAGGAGCTCCCATTAATTTGTACTCACTCACTCAAGCAGTTTTGCAAGAGAGAGAAAAAACGGTATGCTAGAGAGGAGTAAGTAGCAGTTCTCTTGGTTTTACCTTGCTTTGGTCGAGATCTATAATAAGGAATTTTTTAGGGTTTTCTCCCTTGTGGTTCCCTTGAGGAAAATATCTGTGTTCTTGTGTTCTTATGGTTTTTGTGCACGTTTCTCTTGTTATAGCTGATTTCACCACTCCAGGTGAATCACACTTTGTATGGCCTTCCCCTATCCTGCTGCAGACTCCTTAGAGCCCATGGACCATTTTTTGTCCTTTGGTGTTTCCTTGACCATTCCTAAAAACATGTGAACAATTATACACTCAACTTTTAAACCTATAAGCGTGTATATACACGGGTTTGACCACTAAAACTTCGTACATCAGGATGTATACAAAATCCAAATCCTTTTGGAGTTTTCCTTGACATGGATCCGACTCAATTGACTCCTGGCCTTCACTGTGCCTTGAGATTGCTCGGATTCGACCTTTCATTACCCCTTTGAAAAGGTATATAAGGAACCCCTTGGTACATTGAAGGCATAACAGAGAATTGAGAGCAAAGAAACTATAGTCCATTGTTGCCAGAACTTATGCTTGAGTTTGCATCCCTTTGTCCCTTGGAGCACTTTTGTGTTCTTCCCAAGCTTGCCTTTTGCTTGTGAGCTTGCTATCGAGAGATGGAGGATTGAAGTGGTGGAGGCCCAAGTGGGGGATTCAGTTTCTCCGGTTCGCAGACGTGTCGTTAGAGGTTGTATCTTGTAATCTCTGATTTTTATTAATAGAAATATCTTTTCTTGTCCAATAATGTGTGTTTGAATGAATATTTTATCCATTGGATTATGTCAAATGCTTATACATTATTGATTATATATGCTAGAATAGATCTAACACCATGATATATAGAATGCTCATATTTTGTACTTGTTGTTGAGGAAGTAATCTATCCATTCAAGCTTAAGTTGGAAAGCTCAACGAGGATCTACTTCAATTGTCCAGAATAAGGTACGAGGTCTGATCCTTTAGTGTTAGACATTTAATTTCTATTGCATATTGGAAAAGATTGATTTTTTAAGTCAATATGTCTATTGTGGTACCCCAAGCCATAGGAATTTCTCTCCATAACAGAATTGGCAACTCCGCTGGGGAGTTCCTAGTAGTTGTCCTTTGGGGGGTTGTGTTATCAGCATTCAATGAATTTGAATTGCTCTTTCTATCTTGTTTCTGTGTCGGGTTTGGGGGCATGTATGCCTAGTAGTGTCTGATTGGTGTGAAGTTTGTCTCATCTTGTCTATTTGCCTTGATTTTATGCACCTTTATTCTTGTATGTGATTTTTTAACTCACAGTCGCATATACACGCAGGTTTCTGTGCGATTTCCGCATATACATGCGGGTTTACTGCAAACAGTCACGTATTCCCTTGATTTTTCCTTTTTGTGGGAGTTAATTGGTTGCTGGGTGAATTTTGACATTTGGTGAGTCTCCTTTGGCACTGCCTAAGTCTATTTATACCTCTATTTCTGACCAGAAACATTTTTTTAGGCTAAGTTTTCTTTTAAGAATGTTCTTGTCATGGCATTTTCGATTTTTTGTTTGAGATTAGTGCATTAGATTTATTTTACCTTAGTGCTTTGGTTGAGTGTTGTTTGTGTGTGTTTTCAGAGTCTAGGGGTCATAGAATCATTGTTTTGCTTTCTGCATCTCATTTTATTTCAAAAAATCCAAAAAATTTGCTTATCATCATGCATTGCATTTTGCATTTTTGCATTGTACTTGCACTAGATTTGCTTTGGAGTACTAGTTAGGAATTCATATAGGAAAGATTGCATTAATCATTTGAAGAAAAATTGTGCATTTCACATAGTAGCATACCCTGTTTTCATAGACACAATGCATTTGCATTGATTGTTAGGTGTGCATTTTACTTCATGTTGCATCATAACACCATTAGTTGCATAGTCGTATCCCTATTTTGAGTAATAAAGCCAATTAAAATCAATGCTAAATTAAAATGAATTACACTCTTTTCTTTTCTAGGGTGCACCAACAAGCTTAGGTTTTAGGATATTGGAATAGTTGATTGTAAGTTAATTCTCCAAGATCACTAAACAACAACATGTATGTGTCTGTCCAGGTGAGTGTGTGAAATCCTTGGTATAACCATTGTTTCTCAGGATCCTCCTCTCAAAAGGGATTTAAGCACGAGGCAGTGTGAGTGGTTATTGATTGGGATGACCCCTAGTCATAATTAAGTAGCACCGGAGATATTTCTAGGATTGTATTCATATCTGGGGGCTCTTTCGAGAGTTTTGGGCTTTGCTACCTTTCCCATATGGTCAATATCTCCTGCGACTGTCTTCCTGAGCATTGATTATATTGAGGTGACCTTAGTGGCCTTACCTAGGATATCGACGGGGTACTTTACAGGGGTTATTTTGCGAGTGTCCTAGCTAGGTTGGGGTCTGACATCACAGTCGCTTTACGTGTTGAAGCTGAAGGCCACGTTAATTGGTTACGTACCTCCGATTGTTGTGTATGGGAGTCTCAAGCCTCTCCTAGGAGAGACATACATGCTTCATTTGGGAGCTCATTTATCCAGCCCTTGTTTGCTTGCATTTGGCTTTAGATTTTATTAGTGATTGCTCTATGCACAATAGTTGGCCTAGGGTTTACGTAAATAGAGAGTCTTTTCTATTTTTTGAGTCATTGTGGATTCGAGTGTGGCTCCTCACCATTCTCGTTGTTTAGAAGGACTTTTTCCTTCTACTTCTCCTCCACCTTTGGGAGAGATACCTAGACAGTCCAGGCGAACTATTTTGCACATTGATTCACACACCATGGGAGACCATTTAGAAGGTATTCCTGAACCACCTTCTCCCATTCGTGTAGACAATGGGGAGTTTACTCCTACTTACGATCCTTCACCCGACTTAGCTGAGTTAGGTCCTGTGATTTATGAGATAGGAACCATGCATGATAGACCTACTCACTCTAGGGTTGATTCCCCATTGATGTGTTACCGGTATGGAATGCCGGAGGACACCAAGACTCATTTTGAACCTGCCAGCAGTAGTTATGGTAGTTATGCTATGTCTGGTTTCCATACACATGATTTGGCATTTCATCTCAAATCCAAATTCGAGCCTAACATTATGCCTGGGGGCACTCTCATTCCTTCCCATGCGGAGAGGTTTGGGAGCACTAGTCACATTGCACCTTCCATCCCGGTGGTGGAAGTTACATCACATATCCCTCCTAGGTCTAGGGTTAGTGATCCGATTAGGATACCAGATCCGAGACGAGTGAGGATAGGTGGTAGCACATACATTATTACTCATAGTCCTTCGTCCTCGGTCCCTAGTTCTTCAAATGTTCATCCTCCACCTTATTCGTGTGGTCCTTTGAGCTGGCACATGGCTATGAGTTAGGTCCATACTACGGTTACTATACCGATTGTGTCTCAAGTTTACATACCGCCCATTGCTTTGGGAGGTTATGTGCATACTTATAGAGGTCATGTTACTACTTCCGGGGCATATATCCCTACTTCCGATATGTATATTCCTACTTCTGGAGCGTATCTTCCTACCTACAGAGTATCTCATGGGGCATCACATGCGATTAATTATGGACCCTATTATGGGACGCATTCTGGATAGGGTTCTTCACCTTATGGGGGTGGGTATCAACAACCTGCTTACTCTCCTAATTACGGCTTTGTAGCTCCTACTAGTCAAGGTCCACCACACTATGGTGCTTCCATGCCACCCTATACGGGTCATACGGGAGGAGGGAATTATGGCCAAGGCCATGGTGCTAATCATACCTATATGAATCAGGGAGTGGTGCATCGACCTCATCATCCTAGGCTCCCTTTCCTCGCAACGCTCAATATTCCTTACTTGTCGAGATTGACAAATGATCTTGTAGCTCATGACCCGGCTTGGATGACTATCCCTAGCAAGCTTCCTTTGGACATTCCTAAGTTTGAGGGAAAACCGGTAGAGGATCCGAGTGAACACGTTACTACATTTCACCTATGGTTCTCTTCGAATTCCTTACATCAGGACTCAGTCTGTTTGATACTATTTTAATGCACCCTTACAGGGCCTGCCATGAAATGGTATATAGAGTTACCTAGGGGAGCTTTCACTTTGTTCGACGAGCTTGCGATGACTTTTCTTAATCACTTCCAGCTACCAGTGCGTTATGACGTTGGTACTGAACTCTTGTCGACATTTTGGAAAGATAAAGCCACACATATATCTGATCATATTCAAGAGTGGCATAGACAAAAGAGGTTAATTAAAGCCTTTATACTGCCAGAGCTCCTCCTTGAGTGGTTCCTCAAGTCGTTATTGCCATATATAGCGAAGGATGTTTCCACATCCGGAGTGTAGAATGAGGAACAAGAAATTTTTAGGGCATAGGAACTGGACTTCATCTATGCTCAGTCCAGTTTGTTATATGAGATTATTCCCAATGCTCCACGTTCCAGTTTCGATCCCACATGCCGATGGCATTGTGGGTTGTGCAAGTATGAAACCTGCGGATTCATTTACAAAACAAGTTAGTCAATTGTCAATCAACCAATATGCTTCGGGACAAGCTACAACTTTGTCTCAACCCACCCAAATGATGAGTGTACTTTTTGTGCAATCGTCGGACCAGAAGGGTAACCCGCATCCCAGATGTAATAGAAAAAAGGGTAAAAACAATCAAAAGGGTGGGAATAAGAATGAGAATGCTAATAATAATGACAAGAATGACCAAAATTATTGGGGGGACAAGCAAGCTAAACATAAGGTTAAGTTCCCTTGCACGTTATGCAAGGATGATCACCGCACTTACTTGTGCCCTCGTACTGAGGAAGCTTTGAGATTCTTGGCACAGGGCCCAGCCGTGCTAACTAACCCTTTACCGCATAATCAAAATATGAATTGGAAGTCCCATGACCATTCTGGTGATGATCATGATTCACTGGAGAGTAGTGGTCATGGGTGCATTAACATGGTCCATGCTGTGAAAGTTGTGACCCATGCGGAATATTATGGTTCGTCACAACCCAGCCCAAGAAAAGAGCCTGATCCACCAGGGTCCCCTTTGCATATTGAAAAACCTATGGATAAACCTAAGATTGCACCTCGCATTCCTAAGGGAGTATTTAAGCGTTCAGCACATAATCCAAATGCCCAAGCTACCCAGAACTATTTAGTTGTTGAGGATTTGGGCCACACTCCTTGTGCGATGTCTGCATTGGAAGTGCTTCAGAGTTATCTGTCAGAAAGGAAGGTGTTTCTTTCTGCCCTTGGTGTAAATGATGATGATTCTTCCTCTGTGATCAAATTTGAAACTTTGAGAATTCAGCCTCACTTTCCATACCATGTGTCTCTTTTGATTCACGTATAATGTCTTAATATGATCGTCAAGCACACTGTGATTGACGAGGGTGCTGCTGCTTCTGTGATGTCTTTATCCTGTTGGAAGGGTCTGGGTTCTCCTGAGATGTCTAAATCAATGACCATGTTAATTGCGTTCAATGGGAGATCTTTTGGGTCGCACAACATCCTTCCTTCCCTTAAAGTCCATTTGGGAGGGAAGACCGTTGTGATAGAGGTTGAGGTGGTTGATGTGCCCCTTGACTACAATATATTGCTGGGTAGGAAATGGATGTACAGTATGCAAGCCATTGCTTCTTCCTTGTTCCGTGTTGTATGCTTTCCACATAACGGGAATATCGTCACGATTGATCAAACGACATTCAAGAATCCATCTGTTACCGCATCTTCAGGAGCTTTGATCCAGATCATTGAGCACTCTCAGCTAGCAACTGGGAGTGTGGGTGTAGGCATGTATCCATCCCTCATGGGAAGCTTTAGTTGTCCTACACCAATCCTGATGATAGGATGTAGTTCCGATGAGGCTTCGATATCTATGACATCAGTGTCTTTTCGCATGAATCATATGGAATATCCTTGGATTATTCCTACACCGAGTACTTCACGTGAGCCCGTCGTGATAGATGTGTCGTTGCCTACAGCAATGATAGCTTATCAAGCTAATCTCAAGTGTGTTGTAGAGCCTAGTCCTTCCTCTTTGCGGATGGAGGAGGAGGACCCTTATGTGCTACCGGCATGGGCAGTACAGTCTTCTCATGCACATGACTACCTTGATATGGTTTTCCCCTTCAGATGAAGTGATTATTGAGGCTATGTCGGGAGTTGAGCCACCATGGGAGGAACTTCATCATAGATCGTACTTTCTTCCAGAGGTTGACCACTTGGAGTGTGAGGATTTTAGGGCGGTTCTTAGTCAGAGAGTTGGTAGTCCTATGGTTCCATTATGCTCTCCTAGTCCGATGGCTGATGGAAACATGGCGAACATTTATTCAATGATTCCTATCAACATCTCTCACAATCCTGGCACAATAGAGAATGTATATATTGGGGCAGAATGTTCCCATGTTGAGATTCTTGAAAACACCAAGCTATTTAAGGAATTCCGTGATATTTTTGCTTGGTCTTATGATGAGATGCTAGGTATTGATCTTTGTATTGTCGAGCATGAGATTAATACTTGCCCCAATGCTAAGCCTGTTCGACAATGTTTACATGCGGTGAATCCTAGGAAAGCACCTGCCATTAAGGGAGAGATAGAGAAGCTATTGAAAGTTGGTTTCATCTATCCCGTTCCCTTGATGGAGTGGGTTTCAAACCCCGTTTTGGTGGATAAGAAGCAGGGAGCGATCCGCATATGTACTGATTTCCGCGATTTGAATCGTGCCTGTCCTACGGACAATTTCCGCACAACATTTATTGATCAGATTTTTGATGAGTGTGCGGGTAGCGAGGTGTTCTCCTTCATAGACGGCTTTTCCGGATATAATCAGATACCGATTAAACCTGAGGACCAACATAAGACTGCATTTATTTGTCTTTAGGGAACATTTGCATATCAGAAAATGCCTTTCCGCCTTAAAAATGCTGAAGCTACATTTCAGCGGGAAATGACCTTGATCTTCCATGATCTCAAGTCAATTATCAAGTTATTTTTGGATGACCTTGCTGCTCATTCTCGCATAAGAATGCGTCATCCCTATCACTTGTGTTGGTATTTTAAAGATGCCGACACGATTCGGTTAGATTAAATCCTCATAAGTGCATATTTTGGGTGAAGTTAGGGCGTTTGTTAGGGTTCATTGTTACTAAGGAGGGTATAAGAGTCGACCCTTTGAAGGTTGTGGCAATACTTCAGTTGTCTCCCCTGAAGAATATTCATCATCTTCAGTGTTTGCAAGGCATCGCGAACTTCTTACGAAGAAGGCATGGAAAACTTTTCCAATTTGACTAGAGGCTTCATGCATCTCTTAAAGAAGGACACCCACTTTTATTGGGATGAATAAGCCCAGGAGTCCTTTGATGCACTCAAGCGAGCCCTAGCATCAGCCTCAGTGATTAGTCCCCTGGACTATAGCCGTGATTTTCTATTATATGCGGCCGCATCATTAGAGATGATTGGTATGGTTTTGGTTCAAGAAGATGAGGAGCTCCAAGAGCATGTCATATATTACTTGAGCATGAACCTTATTCACGAAGAGATTCATTATTCTCATGTTGAGAAGCTTGCTTTAGCTACCGTACATGCAGTTCAGCGGTTGAGACATTATATTCTCCTTCGCTAGACCTTGGTTGTAGCCCATGTCAATCCGTTTCAATTCATCCTCACCCGAAGGATGATTGGGGGAAAATATAATAAATGGATTGTCACTCTACAAGAATTCGATCTCGAGTTTGTTTCAGCAAAATCGAAGAATTCTTTAATTTTTACAGAGCTTATATTGGATTTCCTCAGTGAGGCCGAGGAGTTGGTTTGTGAAGATACGTTTGTCAATGAACACATATTATTAATATCAATGTTTGACCCATGGTATGGGGATATCATAATATATTTACAAACAGTAAAGACCCCTACTCACCTCTCGTGAGATGAACGACAACGATTACATCATGTCTCTAAGAACTACCTCCTAGTGGATAACACTTTGTACCACCCTGGGGTAGATTCCATTTTACGACGTTGTTTAACTCATGAAGAGGCTGAGGTAGTGCTGAATGATTTCCACAGAGGGGCATGTGGTGGTCATTTATCTGGGATTTCTACAGCTCAAAATATTTTAAGAGCAGGTTATTTCTAGCCGTCAATATTTAAGGATTGTGTTGATGTGGTCAAGAGGTGCCACCCTTGCTAGGTGTTCGCACGTAATATGTGCTCGAAACCTGCCCCGTTACATCCCATTATCACCATCAGTCCCTTCACCAAGTGGGGGCTCGATTTTATGGATTGCAATCTAGCTTCGACTGGGGGGCACAATCATATTATAGTGGTTGTTCATTACTTCACAAAATGGGCTGAGGCTATGCCTACAAAGAAATCCAATGGTGAGATATCCGCTCACTTTGTATTCAACCAAATTATTACCTGGTTCGGGATTCCGAAAGATCTTGTCACTGACCATGGCTCACACTTTTATAGCTGCATGATGGAAGAGTTGGCATCGAAGTTAGGGTATAAGCAAGAGCACTCCTCTTATTACTACCCTCAAGTGAATGGATAGGTAGAGGCAGTGAATAAATCACTCAAATCCATTCTCCAACAAACCATTGCACAAAGAAAGAACAATTGGCACATCATGTTATATCCTGATTTGTGGGCATATCGAACCACTGTTAAGACTGCCACTCATTTTTCTCCATATCAACTTGTACATGGAGTGGATTCGATATTGCTGGTTGAATGCGAGATCCCTTCTTTGAATCTAGCTGTAGAACTCTTACTAGACACTTCCCCATTGGAGGAGCATTTGGTTCACCTTGAGCAACTTGATGAGTAGCTTTGGGATGCCTTGGTGGCTCTAGAAGTCAATAAACATCGCGTAAAGGTCTAGTACAATAAGTCTGTCTGTCCAAGGAGGTTTAGTGAAGGATACTTGGTCCTCTTGTGGGACCAACTGAAAGAACCCTTGGGGGTAGGAAACTTCAATCCTATGTGGCGTGGTCCTTACGTGATGAACTGTGTGTTAGAGAAGGGTGCGTATGAGTTAGTGGATTACGAAGGAACGGCCTTGGCGGAGCCTAGAAATGGGCTCTATCTCAAGAAATACTATGCATGATCTTCATCCAAGGCTTCTTATTGTATATTATTGTACAACTTTGCATAGTTAGGTCTTTTTCTTATCATGATCGGGTTTGTGATTAGTTTTTGTTTCTTTTGGCGGATGTCAATGGAATCTTCCACCTACATAGGATTCGCGGATGGTGCAAGCCATCACACTCAACACCCAGCCTCTGCTGATTAGGTGATTTATAGTCCTATGGGTCAGGTACTGTCTTCAGGAGGCATATGTCTATGGCCATCTTCCAACAATGTTGCTAAATACAGTGCCTTTATCGAGCTTCTACGGGATGCCATTTTACATGGTGTTCTATCTCTTCAGGTACGTCTTGATTTGGAGTTAGTAGTGTCACAACTAAATGGTTTGTACCATGTTAGAGATCCGACGTTATTGAGAATATTCTTACGTGTGATATTGTTAGAATGGCAATTTGACAATATAACATATATACATATTCAAAGAAATAATAATCACTTTGCTAACTTATATGCTAAATACGTGTTAGATTGGCATTTGTTTCATTCACAATAAATTAATCACAAACACAGTTTTCACAAATGTAAATAAATAAATCAATCACCATTAAACTTTTTATATATACATCTAAAATGTGATAATACATAGTGTCATGATACAAAATTGGGGCTTTCAAGCCACCAACATATAATACATGGAAGTACAAAATGTATACACTCCTAGGTGTTAAATCTTGTGGAGGAGGAGGAGGTTTTTGATCATGGAAGGTCACTATGGCTCTAGCTAGCCGTCAAAATAAGCGCACCCGTGCATGTGGTACACCCACCACCTGCCGCTGCATAGCCTTAGGCAAGTCCTCAACTTGTGCCATGGGAATTCTATGTACCAATATCACAAAATTGGCATGAATTCTCTCGAGCATTCGCTCTGCATCCACACCCATGATGTCATCTCCTCTTCCCCTCCGTCTATGACAAGGGAAGCCCTCTGGCCACTGTGGTCCCACATTTGCACACAAATGGTAGATGTCACTATGTATTATCACCCAAAAATATGTATTTTTGATTCCATATAATCAAGAAAACACAAAAAATTTAAATAACTCGAAATTTAAAAAGAGAGGGTCGAGATTCATTACCTATATCGCCATATGCCGATCCTGGTGGTAGCGGCATGTTTGGGCCCCCCCTGAAATCTATCCCTACATAGGGGTAGTCATCAATGGCAACTATCTATCGTCACCAGCATGAAAAGAACTTAGCTGGATATGGGTTGGCCACCCTACCACCCCCCAGTCTACACATAGCATCTGCCCAATGCCATTACGGCAGATATCGAACCCCGTGAAGAGGAACATACACTCTGGGGCTCAATGCTGGAACATGCTCGAAGAAAAACGTGATCAAAATACTGCTGAATCCGAAGTTCTACACTCTTCCTACCTTACACTCACTAAGTTGATGTTTCATGTTTCTTAGTAGTGTATTTCTCTAGTCATAGATCGTGGGTCTCATGCACTCCACTGCATAGAACATCAGAGGCCGTGAGGCCTGGTGGAGTGATGCCAAGCTTTCTATCCTGCCCAATGTCAATAGTATGGCCTTTAGGCCCAGCACCTGTATAGCGTTGGTAGGGACCTGACTCCCCACCTTCTCTGTGTCTGGATAGCAGTACACCACAATTTACTTGTTGATAGTCAGGCCACCTCCTTTCCCATCACGAGAATGAAGGTTCACCACTTCCCCTCATCTAAAAATCCCAGTAATGAAGTATATGTCCTCCACCTCTATGGTGAGGGACATCCCATCTATATGGAAGGAATTCAAGTCTGGATCTTAGTAATCCACCAGCATCTGTAATAGTCTTGGCTTGGCCCTCAAACCACCAAGACACCAAAACTTGTAGAGTCTGCATGCACATAGATCTTGTTGAGCCATTAGATCTACCCTTACTACTTCCTCTACCTCACCATGCTCATTCTCTCTCCACTCTAGGACCATCCTGCACAGGAAATTGCAAGTTTTTCCATTATTTTATTGAAAAAACCATATGCACAGCCTCATACGCGACTATTTTCAAAACAACCATGTCTGTACGCGGTTTTGAGGGCATTTTCCGCGTATATTCATCCCTATACGCAGAAAAAACCTCGATTTCCACATGGGCCGCAGCGCCCATTTTGGGTTGGCCTAGAAAGCTTAATTGAGTATGGAATTTCATAAAAATTGCATCAAAATGAAAGAGAAGAGCATGAGTAAATACCTGGAAGAAACGGTAGTGGATTCTGCCAGCTGGATCTACTGGAATTCGTTGTTGAAAATCAGAGCTCGAATGGGTAAAGTTTCAAATGATTTTTAATATTTTGAATTGTTTACTATTTATAGAAATTTTCAAGTATTTGAAAATTTTTACCCCCTTTCCTATAGTTTCGACATTTTCTAACCATTTTGGACCCTTTTTGACATAATTCATGATGTAGAGGACCTTTTTTAGTACCGTTTCAGCCATTGGATTGACCCGTTCATGCTGATCTTAGGTATCATATCTAAACTGGCATATAGGTTAGGTTTCATCACTGTTTGCATTTTGCATAACCTTATGACCATCTCATCATGACCTTAGGTACGAACCCACTCTATTAGTCACGTAACCTTCTTGCTGATTTAGAAGTGGAATGATATGAGTGGTAGAGCTTCACCTTACATGGGTACCCTAGTTAGCGCCTTATTTGCATTTGGTGCCCATGCTGATGTTTTCTTCTTTAGGGTGTGGGATTCCGTTTCATAGTACTGCCATGACATTTTGCAAGAGCCTCATACTCCTCTTGATCTTTTGATGTCCTATTCCCCTCAGGAATCCCTCATGTTAAGTTGTGAATGCATTATCATGAGCTTTTCCTGCCTTATTGAGCTTTATGCTAGCTTCCTTGACATTGCATTTCAACCACATAGCCCGAGCTTGAATCATGTCTAGCCATGCAAAGCCATTTTTTATATCGTTCATAGCTTGTTTCCCTTTTTACCGGGAGGGGATTTTCCCCTGAGTGTCGATATCCTACACATGTATCCTTGGATTGAGCATAGGTATATTCCACTACTTGGAACTAGTTTGTTTTCCATTATGACACTCGTCTCCTCCTAGTATGTAACTATAAAGATATTTTATTCTTTTTTCAAGCTTTTTAAATAACTAAAAAAGTACCAAAAAAATAAAAAACCAAAAATCCGGACAAGGAAAGATGTTATCTATGGCAGCTGTCGAGTCATGTAACCTTTGAACAGAGCACTGTATATCACATCCATTGGATGAGTTATAGTTTGACTTTAGGAGCTATACTCACTTATCTGAGTTTATCTCCACCGAATGGTTAAGCTTCCAGTACCTATGGAGCCTCTGCCGATGCCTCCTATGTCGTAGAGATGTCCCATCTTGTATATCGAGTCTGTACTACCTTCATTCGGTCACCATATGCCATTATTCTCTTGTTCGAAGGAAGTTGAAGCCTGAGTCGGCCATTCCTCAGTTATCTTGACTTTTCATTTCGGCCATTCTCGGTACAGTTACTGGTTTGTGCACCTTATGATCGAGTCCTTCCACATTATATAGCTTTGTTGAGTACCTCGTGTTGGATGATGGGGGATGCCTTAATTCTCTCCTTCCAGTGGATTTCATCCCATCGAATTCAGATTATTTATTCTGGGATTGGAATCTAGAGTCATTTTGAGTGCCTTGAGACTTGCAGTCATCAGTGGCAAGTTCTCTCGCCATCGATAGTTTTTGGGAATACATTAATGTCCCTTAATTGATGGATCCTCTCAAGAGTTCAACCTCAACACATTTATTCACACTTGTTAGTTTGCACTCTAGTACCTTGATTCCCATTTTCATCATCGGTGGGTGATCTCATGTCTATTAACGGTATACATTAATGACCGGTAATCAGATGATGGACTACTATGTTCAACCTCGACACCTCTATTCGCATAGTAGTACATGTACTCGTAGTGGTTTGTGTAGAAGACCTTCTAGATTGGTGGCATCTCTTATATGCTACCTCCTTCATCGTGCCAGTGTTCATGAGATTTCAACTCTCATGACTTGATTCCAGTATATGTCAGATATTTCCAGCCACTATGAAGATCTTGATCTGTTATATATCTTCAACCATTATGGAGATCATGGTCCTTTGTATATCTTCATCATGGAGATTCTGATCTATGTATATTGTACGTGGCGATAACCACTTATGTGATATATTTTATCATGCCTATTCATGGCCATTGTAATCTTATGTATCTGGGACTGCTCTATGTATTTGTAGTTATGTGTAGAGTTGTGTTAGTGTACTATGCTGATTGGGTGGCTGGTCTTCCATTTGGGATCCTTCATCACTCCACTTTTGGGATGGAATTATAATGTATTTCGGCCATCGTATGACCCCTCTGACCTCACACATTAGGGGCCATAGCTAATTTCACCACTCCAGGTGAATCACATTTTGTATGGGCTTCCCCTATCCTGCTGCAGACTCCTTAGACCCCATAAACCATTTTTTGTCCTTTGATGTTTCCTTGACTATCCCTAAAAACATGTGAAAAATTATACACACGACTTTTAAACCTATAAGCACGTATATACATGGGTTTGACCACTAAAATCGCGTACATCGGGATGTGTACAAAATCCAAATCCTTTTGGAGTTTTACTTGACATGGATCTGACTCATTTGACTCCTGGCCTTCCCTATGCCTTGAGATCGCTTGGATTCGACCTTTCATTACCCCTTTGAAAAGATATATATAGAACCCCTTGGTACATTGAAGGAATAAGAGAGAATTGAGAGCAAAGAAACTATAGTCCATTGTTGCCGGAACTTATGCTTGAGTCTACATCCCTTTGTCCCTTTGAGCACTTTTGTGTTCTTCCCAATCTTTCCTTTTGCTTGTGAGCTTTCTATCGAGAGATGGAGGATTGAAGTGGTGGAGGCCCAAGTGGGGGATTCAGTTTCTTTGATTTGCAGACGTGACGTCAGAGGTTTTATCTTGTAACCTATGATTTATATTAATAGAAATATCTTTTCCTGTCCAATAATGTGTGTTTGAATGAATATTTTATCCATTTGATTATGTCAAATGCTTATACATTATTGATTATATATGCTAGAATAGATCTAACACCATGATATATAGAATGCTTGTATTGTTTACTTGTTGTTGAGGAAGTAATCTATCAATTCAAGCTGAAGTTGGAAAGCTCAACGAGGATCTACTTCAACCGTCTGGAATAAGGTACGAGGTCTGATCCTTTAGTGTTAGACATTTAATTTCTATTGCATATTGGAAAAGATTGATTTTTGGAGTCAAGCTGTTTGTTGTGGTACCCCAAGCCATAGGAATTTCTCTCTGTAACAACTCTTTCAGTGATCTTCTAGTGATTTGTTTTTAAGATATCATCTAAGAAAATTGATAAAACTTAAAACACACTACATACTTTTGATGGACCTCTTGGCACCCCAACAACTCCCCTTCATTTTATGCGAAATGAAGGGTTCCCCATTATAATTTTGTATAAAGTTTGATTTTATTTTTACATGATTTCATATTGTGATTTTATGGTTTGGTTTCCTTTTCAAAGATTATTTATTTTCTTCCTTTCGATCCCTTGGCCTTATTTCTTAGAGTTTTGGTAATATAGTTTATTTGCGTCACATGAATTCTTTTGCTTCTTGGTTACTTCATAAAAAACCTTGCATGCTTATTTTGATATTATTTAAGATAATCACATATTTTGGTTTGGCTTGATTGGCTTGATATGATCTTTATCAAATTAGCCTTGATCATTTGATCGAGAATTTGTCGTTTGTCAGATTCTTGTATCGTAGGAAAAATGACGATGATTTTTTTAAGGCATATTTTATATAATTCGATAGTGTTCTCTCAAAAAACATATCAACAATCATATTTATGGAGTTAGGCATGATGTCTATATAGGAACAATTATCTTTGATTCTTCGACAAATAAATATGATGCTTTATTTTAGATAGGGTTCTGTGACTTATTTGAATTTTATACATGGAAATATTTCAATATACTTAATTTGTCTTTTTCTATATATTTATCTTGAGAAATTTTCTAAGTCATATAATTCTACTCTAATCCCTATAATCCATTTAAATGCATTAAAGTATTATATAAACAAGAATGAAGAATACATTTTGATTTTTATATTATAATTAGTCATTAATTTTTTCTTATAATTTTTTTTTGAAATTAATATATACATATGTTTTATCACCTTTAATAAGCCTATTTATTTCATAAATACTATGAATAACTTTAATCTCATAAAATATTTCTACATGGGAATTTTTATTCAAATGTCTTTATTCAAAAGTCCATATGTTAAAAGTGAAATTTTGATAAAAGTTTTAATTAAATTTTTCATGATTAATGGAAATAATAATTTATTTCAAAAAGATTTCTCAACCTGCATATCCATGTTACATAAATTTTTTCAAAAGGAAGTTTTGGAAAGAGATAAATTTTACATGGCTATCAAGGTGATTATTTTAATGGTTTTATTTTACTTTTAAGGTCAATTTAAAAGTTATGCAGGGTTGTTTTTGAAGTCACTCAAGTTTAAAGTGAAGATAAATAATCCCAAAGGATTGTTGACAAGATGGTGTGGAATATTATTAATGCCTGCCTTATTTTATAGAAAATGAATATTTACATCAATTTGTATATTAAGAAGATAATACACTTCATCAAAACGCTAAGAGGGAGAGCATCAATTATGCCAAAATTCTCTGCTATAAATCAAATTTCTATCAATAAAGCCACGTACTATGTGTTCCAGCTATTGAGAAAATAAAACCTACCACAGGTGTTCTTTGTTTAATTGCTACAACTATATACCATGAGATCGACATTTGAGAGCAGAAATCGCTTGCACCAATTCTGCATCAGATCTTTTCGCGAATTCTCATTATGAGATTCCACCAAAAGTTATGCAAAAGGAATACTAAATTGCCAGACTGTAAATTTGTTAATAAGAAAACGTAGTTTGCTGGGTTTGTTTTACTAATCCGCAGAAAGAAGAGGAGAGCATCTATCCACCGAAAGTGTGTGCACTCTTGTTTTGAATTCAAATTTAAAGCAAACCAGATTCTTGCTAAATTGAAGTGGTTAGAGTCTCACAAGATATCTCATTCATCTTACCACGGGTGAAGTTTGTCAAGGGATTAGCGCAACTTGTGCATTGAATTTTCTATTTCAACTAGTGCTCGAGAAGCAAAAGAAGTTTAAGGTAGACACGTGAAGAGGATCATTCCACTGGATAAGAATCTAGTTATGACTAGTGGATTAGACTGTCAATATCACTGCCAGTAAATATGCAACAGTTAATCACTAGCATAGATGCAGAGGAAGAATTCATTATTTTTTTTTATTATCTCAGTTCGTCGGTATCGAAAGGGAAGAACTTTTATTTACTATGTTTTACTGTGTGCTGTCATTGTGATTATTTTTACTTTTTTTTCATGAATTATTAATATGCAACTCTGTATTGACGCAGGTTGGTAAAGGAAGAAAGAAGGAACCAAATTCGCGTCATTTTTCAGGTGCTAAATTTTAGCAACGAACTGGGAGCGAATAAAGGCGAAAATTAAAATTCCGGGACATGGGTTTTTTGCAGAACGGGTTCATTTACCAGACTTGTGCTAAATTTGCTGACAAGAGTGAAAGATTTGGGAGATTTTTGAGGTGCTATGGACATGTTTTTCATAAGTGCAGCCAGCTAAAAATTCAAAGCTAAGTTTCTATTGTGAATAGGTCTATTTAAACAGCAAATTTCTGTTCGCCAAAAAGGCGGAATTAGTGCTGAACAGAGCTGTATAAGTTTGTTTCTTTTAAGTTTTGTAATATTTCCATATTATAGGGTTTTTGAAAACTAGAGAACTAGAAACGCTTGTTCCCGGGATGGAGTGTTTGAAGAAAACATACTGGAAATATCTTTTGTTACTGGTGTTGTTTCATTCTTGGAGTTGAATATTTGGATGTGACATACAACTGGACTTCTACAGACTGATATCATTACTGGTATTATTGTTTTGGATATATTATATATTTCAGCATCTTATCTTCTATCTTAATATTAATACAGTATGCTTTGCTATACTTGTGTTTAATTACAATTTTCACTTCGTCAGCTCAATATCGCATTTTGAATAAATATATCGTTATGATTGTGTTTATTAGTATTTTTACTATAAACTTAAGCTATAATGATATACACTTCCGTCTGATAAAAATATCATTTGTATTTTTGCAGTGATTTTATATTAGACATCATCTTTGGATTCAAATAGCTATGTTGATCATTAATTATTAATTAATTTCAGAAAACTAAAATAATTGTTTATTTTCAGTTTTTTTGTTAATAAAATGATTTATTATGTATGACTTAAATGTTTCTATTTGATCATACATTTTATCTTTTAGTTAATCATCAATTAATTAATAATTAAGATAGTATTCAAAAACGCTCTTAGCTGAAATAAGATAGATAGAATAGTTAAGGTAGTTTATTTATTATTTTAGTATTGTATACATTTAACAATTGTTAAATCATATTATTGTAATTTTTAAAGGTAATTTTAATAGTTTTTTTTGGATTGAAGATATTAAATATAAAACCCCTCAAAAATTGAAGTCTTTCCTTAAGAAAGCAACCATAAGACTGTTTAGATAGTTTAAACTAATTATAGGATTCATTTAGGTAGGAATAACATTAGTATAGGTTAGATTTTGTTGATTTTAATTTCTCCCTAAGAGAAAAATTAGCTGGTAGCAGGACCATAAACTGTGAGGTTTTGCTAATCCAAACACACCGGACGCTGCTTTAAGCTGATTATGTGGGAAAAACCTCCTTGTTGACCTAGGTTAGAAAATCAGGCCAACAAATGGCGCTAGAAGGAGGGCCGATCGGCAAGTAAGCCCTTCTGAGCTATTTCTTTTAAATTTTGATCTATTTTAAAAATGGCTCATATTACTATTTTAGAACATGCTTTCAACATTGCTAGGCTTGTTGGAGGTATTTCTGAGAGTGCAGTAAATCTCTTGCAAAGGTTAAGTTTTGATGGAGAAGGTAAAATGACTGCTTTGAAACATCTCACTGAATTTATATATATTTGTAACCATTATCGTATAGTGTGTGAGAGTAAGATTTGCAGGCTTTTTACTATCACTTTCAAAAGAAGAATTCGAGGCTGGTTCGAAATGTTACCAGCTAAATCCATTCATTCATGGAAACATTTTATGGAGATGTTTATTGATGCGCATGAGGATTATAATTATCAAACGTTGAGGTATGAGATTGGAAATCGTCATAAACAAGAAGGTGAATCTACTATTACTTTCTTTTCAAGATTTATGTCAATGCATTTTAGAGTCTATGAGAAAGATCAACTTTCTGCAGAAGAAATAACAAATTTATTTTTATTTCTTGATTCTCATTCAACTTTATATGATCAAACAAATCATGATAAGCTTCAAATTGACGATACACATGTTGATGGTTGCATCACTTCATCGGTTAATATTGATTCAAGGTCTAATTTTATTAGTCCAAATTCTGACACTAAAATTGTTGAACATCAACAAATCTCAGTATCTTCTAACATACGATTTCAAGAACAAAAGAATTTAAATTCGACACTTACATTAAAAAATCTTTCTCTTGTTCAAACAGTTGTAGTTGAAAAGTAATCGATGATTTTAGGACCTAAAACTGAATCTTTGAATGATCATTGCATAAATCATGATTTTGCATTTTCTTCTTCTCAAATTGAACAAAATTATCTCATTCCTTCACAAAATATATCAACAAATCACAATATGGATAATGATTTTCCTCTTGAATCAGTTAATCAAGATTGTCCTTTGCAAACAGAGACATCTAATTTTCAACATTTGGAAAGTTATCATGCTTTATATCCGAATCTATTTACTGATTATAGTTCATGTCTAGATACTAATATACAAACACTATGGTCAGTTCCTATGCAAAGTGATTTGTTGTATAAGAATGAGGAAAATATTTCTATTCACGATATTGATGAGGAAAATAAGTTTATAAATATCGCTCATGAATCTCATGCATACGATAATATTGAAGAGATTAAGTTAGAAGATAAAACCATTTCTTATAATGTTTTAGATTTTGATGATACTAATCTTTTCAATTGTAAATTAATTGAATCGTCAAAATTTCATGAATTTCAGAGGGAAAGTGCTTACTCTAAGGTAATGTCAAAATTTGATTTTCAAATTTATGATGATGATACTTCCTTACAAAATATATTCTCTACTTTAATTTTTCCTGGATCCTTTGATCATAATCTCGACATGTCACTTTTTGATTACTATCCTGATGAACTTGCTATCACACATTCCATTGAATCTTCACGAGTTTTAGATCTCCTCCAATCTTCTTTATATGATCCAGTTTATGCATGGTTGGAAGAGTCATATTTTAAAAGATTTTCATGTCATCTTCTTCTTTCTTTTGTAAATATAAGTTCTAATTTAGTACTTTCTATGTTTCAGTATAAAGTATTTCAATTCATATTATCAATATTCGATATGTTTTATCTTGCGGGGTTACAAATGCTTCGATGGCTTCATTGGATTTTTTACTTTACCTGATTATGATTGAATATTTGATTTTAGTGTACATAAAATAAGACTAGGAATAAGATAGAGTAGTTTCTTTTCTTTTTCTTTATTTCTTAGTTTTGATTTCACACATAGTAGTAAATATAAGAATGTATATATTTATCAATCAGCTCAATAGTTTTATGCTAAGGATAGATTGATCTCTACTTAATTTTGGTCAGGTACACTTGGTTGGATTGACAAGTTAGAAAGCGTTTTGAAGCAAGTGATACAATCAAGAATGCATGAATATGAGTATGGCTTACATTAGGGAAGTGAATTCTTTATCTTATTTTCATTTCAAAATTTGTATACTTGTTATTTATCTTTTTAAACTTTGAAGTATTGAATTTTGGTATTAATTGTGAGAAATCATAAATTTACAATAATTCAATAATGATAAATCTATCATTAGGTTATTTTATACGATTGTGGGATGATGTCATTAATTACACTTTTAGACTATATTTAAATTATTACATTGGCATTCATCAATTTATTTAAAATGTGTAGACTAGCCTTTTCTTTTATCATTCAAATTTTGATTTTCTCTTGAAATGAGTTTGTCAAATCAACTCCTTGAAATTTCTAAATCATTCATACCAATTCCTGATTTTGCACATAAATATTGTTTCGATGAATATTTCTCTCAATTTTTGTAATCGATCATTTTTCGAAATTAATAATTTAGGCTTTTCTATGAGTACTTACCATATTTATAATTAAAGAAAAGTCTTATTTTGATATTGTCACAGCCACAAATTAAGATAAATATAATTGAGGGTATGGAAAATTGTTTTATATTTTCAGATCAATTAAATCTGTGTAAAATATTATTACGTGTTGATCTTCGATTTTCTTTCATTCGATTATGATGCTTAGTGAAGTTGTGACATGAAATTAATAATGATTTACACAAATTAATTTAATCATCAAAGGTAATTAATATTGAGTTTGGTTTCACTTGATTGCTTTTCGTTTTCACTTTTGAGACCTAGATGATTGGATTTCTTATCACCTCAACCTTGCACATATTGACTAGATTTTGAGTTGATATCTTGCTTTTTGAAATAATTATTTTCTTACAAATCTTCTTTATTTGTTTGATTATCTTTGATTTAGAAGATTTTGTTGTGATCATTTTCTTTTAGGTTTTGCATTTGTTTTTGTTTTTCAAAAATAAAGAGTTGTAATCATTACATCTTGCTCACTTTGTAATTATTCTCACAAAACTGTACAACTTAAACTTTTAATTTTTCCTTTTGTAAATAATGATGAATAAAAGGATCCGACTTATTCAATCTTCTCATCGATTAATTAAATGAGTTCTAAAATAATGAGAAATATTTTAATAATTGAATGATTCTGCAATCTTCAAATATTTTTGAAACTTTACATCAATAATAAGTTTATGATACTTTTTGTAAAAATCACCATTTTGACATACATATTTGTGTCTCCTATTTTCTATTTTATATTGACATTTATTTAAACTTAAATCTTTATATTGTGGTCAATTTTAATATGTCATTTAGGAGATTTGTCGTTATTTCTTACGTATGTCATAATTTTATGATTTTTACGTTATTTTGTATAGCTCATCATATAGAAAGTAATCATATCTTGAATTTTGATTTTTGAGTTTATTGACCATCTTCGACTCTCAGTTAAAGTTTCGATAAATTTTTAATTTTTCTTTTGGATTTCAATACATACCTTTTGGTTGAATTTTGGATTTGATCGGATTCTATATTTTGAGTGTTTTGATTCAATTAGTGATTTTTATTGGTTGATTGGTTTTAGTAGTAAATTTAATATTTTTCAGCTTTTGTTTTTTCTTCTTTGTTTTTAAGGGAGCATTGTAGATAAATAATACTGTAATGACATACTGTTCATATGTTTCTCTACTAATCAACCTAATATCTTTACGGGAAACCATTGTAAGGAGTTTCTTGCCATATCAAATGTTCTTACTCGACTGAATCATTCCTAGCCTTGAAAGATTTCTTATGAACTTAGCTAATCAGTCAGTTGAACTCACGATTATTATTCTTGGACTTTATTTTGAGAATGATATCATTAGGTAGGCAAGTTAACTTGTTGGGAAACTTTTCTCTCAGAATCTTTATAAATCAATGGCATTAGTCATCTTTAGGCCTTCCATGTTATTATAGGGGTATTATCTGGATTTGTTTCTCATCCATTAAATTTTTTTTTAAAACTAAACTAAACTTTGATTGAAGAATAGGAGGTCTCATTACGAGCCGAACTAATCATGATCATTAGTCTTGTTAGGGATAACATCATTTCTGATCACCAGGGTGATGGCTCTTGGTCATAAGATCAAGGGACACGAGGTCTCATCACGAGTCGGCTTTTTTATCTCTGGTAGTTCTCGTGAATGATGCTATCAATAGCTGGTTACCAATCCAGGATAGTAGTATTGAATCAAAGATTAAAAAAGAAATTATCTTTCAGTTATATATATTTAATGGATGGGGAACTTATCCAGATATCTTCTTAAGATATGGAGGTCATATCTTTATGCTAGTGTTATTCGATTATCATTAACTGTTGAGAAGAAATTCTTGATAAAGTTTATTTTCTATGCATATATTTCAAACTCATTCATCTTTATGAAGTCTTTGAATAATAGTTGTGACAATTCATTTGATTCTGATAGTATTAGAGTTCAAACTTTACTATATGCGGCTAGTGACAGGGTAAATTCATGTGGTGTAAAGTTTGATATTTCAAGAAAATATTAACTTTATATCTTTAATCTACAGAAATAACTGGTTCGCCCAGCATGTCTCCATTTGTTGGCACCCCAACAACTCCCCTTCATTTTATGCAAAATGAAGGGTTCCCCATTAGAATTTTGTATAAAGTTTGATTTCATTTTTACATGATTTCATATTGTGATTTTATGGTTTGGTTTCCTTTTCAAAGATGATTTATTTTCTTCCTTTCAATCCCTTGGCATTATTTCTTAGAGTTTTGGTAATATCGTTTATTTGCATCACATGAATTGTTTTGCTTCTTGGTTACTTCATAAAAAACCTTGCATGCTTATTTTGAGATTATTTAAGATAATCACATATTTTGGTTTGGCTTGATTGGATTGATATGATCTTTATCAAATTAGCCTTGATCATTTGATCGAGAATTTGTCGTTTGTTAGATTCTTGTATCGTAGGACAAATGACGATGATTTATTTAAGGCATGTTTTATATAATTCAATAGTGTTCTCTCAAAAAACATATCAACAATCATATTTCTGGAGTTAGGCATGATGTCTATATATGAACAATTATCTTTGATTCTTCGAAAAATTAATACGATGCTTTATTTTAGATAGGGTTCTGTGACTTATTCGAATTTTATACATGGAAATATTTCAATATACTTAATTTGTCTTTTTCTATATATTTATTTTGAGAAATTTTCTAAGTCATATAATTCTACTCTAATCCCTATAATCCATTTAAATGCATTAAAGTATTATATAAACAAGAATGAAGAATACATTTTGATTTTTATATTATAATTAGTCATTAATTTTTTCTTATAAATTTTTTTTGAAATTAATATATACATATGTTTTGTCACCTTTAATAAGCCTATTTATTTCATAAATATTATGAATAACTTTAATCTCATAAAAGATTTCTACATGGGAATTTTTATTCAAATGTCTTTGTTCAAAAGTCCATATGTTAAAAGTGAAATTTTGATAAAACTTTTAATTAAATTTTTGGTGATTAATGGAACTAATAATTTATTTCAAAAAGATTTCTCAACCTGCATATCCATGTTACATAAATTTTTTCAAAAGGAAGTTTTGAAAAGAGATAAATTTTACATGGCTATCAAGGTGATTATTTTAATGGTTTTATTTTACTTTTAAGGTCAATTTAAAAGTTATGCATGGTTGTTTTTGAAGTCGCTCAAGTTTAAAGTGAAGATAAATAATCCCAAAGGATCGTCGACAAGATGGTGCGGAATATTATTAAAGCCTCCCTTATTTTACAGAAAATGAATATTTACATCAATTTGTATATTAAGAAGATAATACGCTTCATCAAAATGCTAAGAGGGAGAGCATCAGTTATGCCAAAATTATCTGCTATAAATCAACTTTCTGTTAATAAAGCCACGTACTATGTGTTCTAGCTATTGAGAAAATAAAACCTACCACAGGTGTTCTTTGTTTAATTGCTACAACTATATACCATGAGATTGACATTTGAGAGTGGAAATCGCTTGCGCCAATTCTGCATCAGATATTTTAGGGAATTCTCATTATGAGATTCCACCAAAAGTTATGCAAAAGGAATATTAAGTTGCCAGACTGTAAATTTGTTAATAAGAAAATGTAGTTTGTTGGGTTTGTTTTACTAATCCGCAGAAAGAAGAGGAGAGCATTTATCCACCGGAAGTGTGTGCACTCTTGTTTTGAATTCAAATTTAAAGCAAACCAGATTCTTACTAAACTGAAGTGGTTAGAGTCTCACAAGATAGCTCATTCATCTTACCACGGGTGAAGTTTGTCAAGGGATTAGCGTAACTTTTGCATTGAATTTTCTGTTTCGACTAGTGCTCGAGAAGCAAAAGAAGTTTAAGGTAGACACGTGAAGAGGATCGTTCCACTGGATAAGAATGTAGTTATGACTAGTGGATTAGACTATCAATATCGCTGCCAGCAAATACGCAACAGTTAATCACTAGCATAGATGTGGAGGAAGAATTCATTATTTTTTTTTTTATCTCAGTTCGTCGGTATCGAAAGGGAAGAACTTTTATTTACTATGTTTTACTGTGTGTTGTCATTGTGATTATTTTTACTTTTTTTGCATGAATTATTAATATGCAACTCTGTATTGACGCAGGTTGGTAAAGGAAGAAAGAAGGAACCAAATTCGCATAATTTTTCAGGTGCTAAATTTTGGTAGCGAACTGGGAGAGAATAAAGGAAAAAATTAAAATTCCGAGACATGGGTTTTTTGTAGAACGGGTTCATTTACCAGAATCGCGTGAAATTTGCTAACAAGAGTGAACGATTTGGGAGATTTTCGAGGAGTTTTGTAATTTTTCCATATTCTAGGGTTTTTGAAAACCAGAGAACTGGAAATGCTTGTTCCCGAGATGGAGTGTTTGAAGAAAACATACTGGAAATATATTTTGTTGCTGGTGTTGTTTCATTCCTAAAGTTGAATCTTTGGGTGTGAGATACAACTAGACATCTACAGACTGATATCATTACTAGTATTATTGTTTTGGATATATTATATATTTCAGCATCTTATATTCTATCTTAATATTAATACAGTATGCTTTGTTATACTTGTGTTTAATTACAATTTTCACTTCGTCAGCTCAATATCGTATTTTGAATAAATATATCGTTATGATTGTATTTATTAGTATTTTTACTATAAACTTAAGCTATAATGATATACACTTCTATCTGATAAAAATATCATTTGTATTTTTGCAATGATTTTATATTAGACATCATCTTTGGATTCAAATAGCTATGTTGATCATTAATTATTAATTAATTTCAGAAAACTAAATTAATTGTTTATTTTCAGTTTTTCTGTTAATAGAATGATTTATTATGTATGACTTAAATGTTTCTATTTGATCATACATTTTATCTTTATGTTAATCATCAATTAATTAATAATTAATATAGTATTCAGAAACGCTCTCAGCTGAAATAGGATAGATAGAATAGTTAAGGTAGTTTATTTATTATTTTAGTATTGTATACATTTAACAATTGTTAAATCATATTATTGTAATTCTTAAAGGTAATTTTAATAGTTTTTTTTTGATTGAAGATATTAAATATAAAACCGCTCAAAAATTGAAGTCTTTCCTTAAGAAAGCAACCATAAGGCTGTTTAGATAGTTTAAACTAATTATAAGATTTATTTAGGTAGGAATAACATTAGTATAGGTTAGATTTTGTTGATTTTAATTTCTCCTTAAGAGAAAAAACAACTGGTAGCAGGACCATAACCTGAAAGGTTTTGCTAATCCAAACACACTGGACGCTGCTTTAAGGTGATTGTGTGGGAAAAACCTCTGTGTTGGCCTAGGTCAGAAAATCAGGCGAATAGGACCCTGCTACCCCAAAAACAAGAAATACCTGAAAAAATGTGATGACGATGTCATCATCTCATTTTTAAGGTATTTCGGGTTTTTTGGGTAGAGGGGTCTATCAAAAGTATGCAGTGTGGGTACCCTTTGGATGCATAATTTAATTATTCATCCAACGAGCCCTCCCGCTTGAAATTTGAGTAAAACAAAGAGAGATATGTTGAAAATACGAACAAAAAAAGTATTTTGTTTCTTTCTTCCTCCAAAATTAAGAAATATTATTTTATTATTTTAACAATTATTTTATTATTTACTTAGGACTCCCATTTTAGACCTCAAATTTCATTTAATGCACCATCACTCTCTCTCTCTCTCTCACCCCTCTAATCCTCCACTTAACTATATCCCACACCCCCCTATCTCTCTTCCCTCATATCCTTAACCCTTACTATCCCCCTCTCTCACTCTCTCCACCCTATAATTATCCCCCTAAATTTGAACCCCCCTGATTGTCTCTATCTCTCTCCCCCCTCTTCCCAATAACCCTTCTTAACCCCTTCTTTAACTATTTCTCTCCCCTACTCCTCCAACTACACCTTACCCCACCCATTTCTTTCTCGTAACCCCCTAACACCCCTACCTCTCTTTATTTCACACTATCACTACACCTAACCCCCCCTCTCTCTTACTAACCCCCCTCCTACTATCTCTACTCCTAATCCCATTCCTACTCTCCCTACCAATAACCACCCTTCTACCCTCCTCTCTCTCTCCTATTCCCTTTCTCCCTACACCTCTCTCTCTATGTCTCTCATAATGCCCCTAGGCCTACCTCTCTCTCTCCATCTCTATTAATATTTATCTCCCTACCACTTACCACCTTCTCTCTCTCTCTCTCTCTCTCTCTCTCTCTCTCTCTCTCTCTTCCCCAACTTTATAACCCCTATTTGAGAAAAAAATGTCGACGGCTCCTCCTTTTCCAGGTAGGAGGACTCATTCTCCTTTATTATAGTAAGTTCCTAAAGAATCCTAGCAAGCTAAAAACACATTGACCGAGACCATATTTTGTCATTCAAAACATTGAAAGAGTCACAATACAACCGAATAAATTAGGAGGAACACCTTCCAAATGATTAGTCAATGGAATTTGGATAAATCTTTACCACGATAGCTACGACTTAGTCCATTGACAAAAAAAAAATAGAAAGACAAAAATATGCAGATTTATGAATGTTTTTGTTTTATGTCACAGGTAATGCATCGAGGGAGGAAATAGTCAAGTGTTCATAGACTATTTGTCTATTTTAGAAGAAACATGGTGGAAGACACTCTTCTTTTATCGTAAGGGAATAAATGTGTCCAAGGAGAAATACCTATCGCAGGAAGAAATGCGCTGTCGCATGAGGAAATTTGGTTGCAACAAGAAATTTGGCCGCAATTGAATTAAGGATGTCAGATATTTCAACGATGTATGTATTGGTCACTTTTGTCATTATTGCACAATAAATACCATTGAAGTGATAGAAAAAGTTACGATTAGGTGGTGGTTTCCTTGTAATTATTCATACAATCACCCCATGTGATGGAAATAAATGTCACATTTCCAATTTAATGTTGTCTTGTCCAAATAAAAGACTAGTTGAAAGGGTCAATACATATCATCTTCGCGCAGAAGTATTATTCATTCTGCTTGCACCCAAGCAAGTAAAATCGAATGTTGTGTCTGCAAATGATAGAGTTGAGGCAATTTTTCTATAGATTAAGGTCATGTTTCTTTCTAGTACAAGCAATGTTGTAGAATTCAGTGTTAATACCCCTTCATTGAACTCCGTTATAGAATAAATTGACACATATGTTGCACCATGGGACATGGTTGCAAAATAAGATGAACAAATAGTAGTCCTCCCTAAAGTGAGTTTATGATCGAACCCACCTGGATCGTCGAAGAGGAAATGGTCTAGTAGCTGCAAGAAATAAGAAACACCACCACCAGAAGTTGAAGAACTAGAATCAATAAGCATGTTGTCAGAATTTGTTCTGCCGATACCAACTAACATGCGTAAGATTCAAATCCCCAAGAATGTAAGGTACCCACTTGTAGAACTGACAATACAAAAAGGAGTTCAAAGAGCGACAAATAATGGTAAAATCTTGCAACTTCACCCTCAACGTTACAAGAAGCTTAGGGGATATATTTGGTGACATTGATGAACTTTTGTCCCATCAAAAGAAAGGATTGAGAGCTAAGGGCTTGGATGGTGTAGAATGGATTGATGACAAATATTTCAAGAGACTAGAAAATGAGTTTGACCCACGAATTTTGGAAGAGAAGTACATGACAACAAAGGATGATCAAATTCATGAAACAGAGGTGTGGGCACAATTAAAAATAATATTTTTTCAATGAAAGAAAAAATTTGGTTTTGTAGTCTCGAGGTCCTCTAATAGTAATCCAATAATCCTAGAGAACTTACATTTTGCAACTCTCTAATTGAATCAGTCACAAAGAGAACCGTAAAAATGGTTTCACTAATGAAGAACCATTGTCGCAAAAAATAAGGTCAGAGAAGGCACATTGGTGAAGCATGTTAGAGAATCAAATAAGATTGTTCATAAGATGAAGAAACCAGTCAAAGAAACAGAGAATAAAGCTAAGACCTGGGAGGAAAATAGGAAATGACTCGATGCATCTGTAACACTTTCTTGCAATAATTTTATTGATGAAGGAATCACCCATGAGATGTTTGTGGAATCCAAAGTGTTTCAACTTGGTAAGATTGAAAATAGCTGCCGCAAGAAAGTAGTGGAGCTGGAATCACTAGTGACACCTAGTACACCTCTAGAAGTACTCGAAGAGATAAGAAAAGAAACAATAGAAGCTTTGAAGAGAATAGAAGACGTAGAGGCATTTTGTTGCAAAGAAGTCGAGAAAGTTTCTCATATGTGGGAAGCTTTGATTGATGATGAATAGTTATAGAAAGTCACAGATGAGTTGCGCACTGTTAAGACAAAGGTGAAGCAGCTAAAGAATGAGATGAAGAAGGTTCCATTAGTAGAGAAAATGGCCAAGTGTGCCAACATGAATAGATGACAAGAGCTGGTTGCAACATTGAAACACAACAACAAAAGAGGACCGATAGGGTCACAAAACTGTAAGAAAAGGTAGAGAAGATGACAAGTATTATTCATCCTGTGAACCAAAAAGTGTGACAAGAAGTAGATTCAGACTTACAACTTCAAAACATATCAGTTTTGAACTTGTGGAAAATTTCAAAAAAATGAAGCATAAGTACGGGAGGAGACTAGGTGGATAGCGAAAATATTTCATAAGTTTCAAAGTAAGGTTGTAACAACAAAGGTCTCAAAATAATGTGGCTTGAAAGGAGCTACATATGAGTGTTGGGGTCCTATTGGAATTAGGAAAAGTTATTCAAAATTCAACTAGAATTCTACGAGGGAAGATAAGGATCAGGTCCCAAGAGAGAAAATAGAATTTACGATGAAAGAAGAGATGTGATGGAAGATAAGTTATGATGGAAGAGAAGCCACGATGGAAAGATTGGAAACGAGAGAATTCGTGACAAAAGAAACCGAGGAAGAAGAAACCACAATAGAAGAAGAGAAGAGCAGTGAAAAGGAAATATCGAATGAAGGTGGGTAAGGAAGGAGTTAGTTAGAATAAAGCATGCTTTTGGTAATAAAGGATCATTTTATTATGGGTTGATAGTGCCCAATATTAGTTGTAACTGAATGTATGAGAATAGAAATGATAGCTTGTTGACTAGTAGAAAAGAGTCGGTTGATTAGGACAAGCATAAGATTATAAAATGGAGAACCCAATCTATGTAAAGGACTGGTGTTGGATATTTATTGTTTTGTTAGAGAAGAGAAGATGATATTTGTTTTATCTAAAGGAATGATTCAATCAGTGTGCATATTGACAAAGGAGTGATGAAGAGAGGAAGTATCTAGACCTAAAAGTTGAGAGAATGAGGAGAGATAAGTCTATCTGAATTGTTAAGAATACCCAGAGAAGAGTCTGCAAACTAAGTGCACAAAAATAATTTCCTAACATATTTCTCATGCCAAGTGAGGAATGCCTTTGTGGTTTTCCCCATATGGGTTTCCACATTAAATGTTGTCTCTGTTTGTTGTCGATTAATGTTTTTATGTTTGTTGAATGTATGTTGTAAATAAGTAAATATCAAGGAGTCGCTTTGCATTTGTTTATGAATAATACCTTATCTATGTTTGTTGCATTGCTTATTGAGTGAATATGTAATAAGGTTCTTATGTTGATTATTATTGCATTTGTTAAGTGGTAAGCATACTGGTATCTTGAACGAATATACAAGGAATAAGAAGTATAAACCTTGACTTCGTTTGAGTGCTCCCATAAAGTTTCATAAGAGTAGTAAGCCCCACATAATTCCAGAAACTTGGTTTTGGAAATTCCCCATAAATATATTTCGTTTGTGACCGCATCTGCGTCGCAGGTGTTGTTGGGTGATCCCTGCTTTGTCGAGCCGATATCTAGGTCTTTTTGATGACTAAGGATCTAAACCTAGGCCGACTAGAGGTGAAATACAACTTCTCTCATTTCCCATGTTATTTATCATATGCTTGTACATCATGTACCTAGTCATATCCATTCACTCGATATGGGAAAGACACACTTCTATGAGGAAAATAGGATAAGGCGTATTTCTTTTAATTTTGTGGTTATAAGTTAAAAACTCCTTCTATATTTTCTCATTCTTCCTCCAATATTCTCTAGAACTACTGCACTCTAATAATTCACAACGATACAAGATAACAGGGATGGCAAGATTTTTAAACAGGAGCTTTTTTTTATCCCACGGGACCAGATTGGCTGATTCACAGTTATTTTGAATACAAAAATAATATTTCCACCATCCATTAATCCTTTTCTCAATCCAATAGTTTCAATTGACATTGTGATGAATATCAATTGTGATAAACTTGTATGAATTCACTTCCTCTATAATTCTATTATCATAAATAAAATTTGCATAGGTGTCTTGTTTAGATTTTATATTCATGATTTATGTCTTGTCAATGTTCAAAGTCGTACCCATGTTAGAGGAAAAATAGTTAATAATTCTTAATTACTTATCAAGATTAGAAGGATTCCTTTCCATAAGAACAATATCATCAAGATAAAGTAGGAGAAAGATAACTATCCTAGCTAACATTGTACCAGCACAACCTACTTCTTTTAAACACCATTCTAGCCTATGAATGTAAATGCCAAAAGGAGTAGGGGAGAGGGGGAAGCCTTGTTTAACTCCAATATTAAAATTTATATATTTTTTCCACCCGTCATTATTCTTAAACTTGGAAATGACCATTTCATATATCCTTATCACAACATCTCTCAACTCAAAAGGAACCTTAATCTCATCTAGCCTATTCCACGGGTTATTTCTAGGAACCGTATCAAAATATTTATTAAAATCGACAAAGAGTAAAAATAGGTCAGACTTATTATGATGACATTCCTCTACAATGATCCTGAGCGTAACGAGCTGGTCCAAGGTTTAATGATTCCTTCTAAAACATGCTTTGCCTTTAGCCTGCTTACTTTCCATTTCTAACCAGTGTTTGATCTTCTTTTCTAAGATAATACCATATAACTTAGCTAAGAGATGGTTAATCATAGTAGTCTGATAATTAGAGGGGTCATTTTTACCACTACTTTTGAAAATAGGAATAATGAGGCTTTCATTCCAAGGTGTAGGAAACCCTTACTTCGTCGATAGATTAAAACGTTTGTGGATGTGTAGGATGAGGATAGGCCCTCCAATTTTTAATATTTATTCTTTGTATCCTCAAATGTATTTGGATTTTCCATTTAATAAGCACTTAAACCTGAAATCCATGTCTTCTAACGAGGAAAATTTGTTCGTTGTAAGTAGGGTTTGAATTTTATCTCTGATATCAGTGAATGCATAAACCATTTTAAGATAAGAATTCCAATATTTTAAAGAAATTTTATTGTCTTCTTTTATTTTTCAAGTTAGTATTTGTGTCTAGAATTTCTTAGGAGCCACCTTGGAGAGGTCTAGGATATTTTCTTGTCTTTTACATAGATAATTTATTTTTTTCTTTTAATTAAGGATTTGTAATGATTTATTTGGTCCATTTTTATCAAATCTATAGTAGATTGATTAATTTTGTTTCTCGCATCTTTACACGCTTGATCATACCAAGGCTTGGTCATGTAATTGCTGGTTTTAGTCGAGGCATCAATAGAGAACTTGTTAATGGACAATGTGAGGGTTGTCGCAAAATTATAGTAGATATTTTCTATATTCTCCATACTAGATAAAAGAAAAAATTTATTTTTTTAGATTATTGAGAAAATGTCATCTTTATTTTTATCGAAGATTAGGTATTTTTGGAAATGATATTTTTCCTCCCTCAGATCATTATGCATGGAAATATTGAGAGTTATAATTAAAGGTCTATGATCAAAGTTGAGATGATGGTTGTTTAAAATGTTGAAATATATTAATTTGTTGTATAGAGGGATGCCAAATATAAAATAATCTACCACATTACTTTCAAGCCCATGGATACAAATCATTCGTCTAGAGTTTGGCCATTTTGTGAGACCGTTGCAAATGATGATATCTTGAGCACTACAAATTTTGACCAACTCGGAACTGAATAATTTTTCACCTATATATTGAGAACTTATTTTGTACCTATTAGCTAGCTCAAGGTCTTCCTCTAACCAAAGAGGTTTTGGGTTAGAATAATTGCTTAAAAGGATAGATTGGTTACTCAAAGTTAGAGAATTGAAGTCACCTATCAAAATGATATTCTATTCCTTCCTTAAACTAGAAATATCATGTTCAAAATCATTATAAATACAATTTTTATCTTAATTGGTTTTTTATGGAAATTGGAATTAATAAGGGTAGAATAATAAATGATTCGGTAGGTTTTTTCATCATTAATGTCTATGATATCCATACAAATAAATTAGTTGTAAGGCCCTATTTCTTATAAATCGTAACATATGGAAATATGTTCTTCCTAATGTAATGTGTTATATCCCCAATTCTTTTATGACATGATAGTTCATTCAACATTGACCATAGGACATATCCATCTATATTGGCGATCTTAGACTCCTCGTGTTCTCATGTTTCATCCAATAATATAATCTCAATTTCACTCGAGATCCAACTTAAATTAGGGACTTTGGTGCATAGAAAGCCTCGAAAGTTCCAGAAAAAGAGCTTGAGAGTCACAAATTTGTATTTATTACTATCCCTTTGGTGTCTATCTCAAATAAAATCTTTCCTATTTTTTATTATTTCCCATTTCCCCTCATTTCTACCTTATTTTACCTTTTGGACCTCCTTTCTTAATTTAGTGTGATACTCTAGAGTGAGGTATTCATTTATAAATGTCCCTGATCCTTTTAAACATGATGTATTACTAAGTATGTGGTATTTTTATTTGGTATATCTAACCTTAACTCGTATTAGCCTTTCTTTAATATCAAATAATTTAGCCAACCTATTTTCTTATATGAGACCAGTAGTTTCAATTTGTAACCTATTGTAAAGTTATCTCTTGTCAATGGCTAACGTATACTGTTCTTCCTCTTCTTTTAAACCAAAAATTATGAGGTTCAAAGCTCTTTTTTTACACTCATAGTATAAGGCTATGAGCTTATTCATTTTTTCTTTAATGGGTTTGATATCTATTTTACATTTATATTATTTAGGGTCATATTTTGGTTGACTTTTTACTGTAACTATTTAATTATATACTTTAACTTAATATTTTCTATTGTATGTGCCTCTCCTTGTTCTAGTGTTTTTTGAATGTCCATTGCATGTATTTCGATCTCCATTATCTCTATCATGTTCTCAAATTTTTATATGTTATAGTTTATTTGTTTTTTGATCTCTTCTTGAAAAATGAAAATGTATTATGGAGCATGGATTTTAACTCTATGTGGAGTTTAGCTTCTCTTTCTTCCCTGCATTTCTATGAGGATTCTATATATTCATAAATCTTAGCCTCTTCTTCTTCCCTATGTTTCTCTATTGGTTCCATAAATTCATAAATATTATGTAGGGTAACTGTGTTAGGTATTCCTTCAACAATTTTTGGTAAATGCTATGAATTACTCGTATTTATGTAGATATGTAAAAGTTTAAGGAAGGAACATATGCACCTAATTTAGAGCCCCCAAATAGATGATATGATGAAGAAAAAAAAAACAATAAACTTATGCACCTAATTTAGAGTCCCCAAATAAATGATACAATGAATATTTCCTAACAAGTGGAGTGCCCAAAAATTTTACAAAATGTTTCATCACATAGCTTCACCAAGTGTTTTCACCTTAGAGGTTCACCTTACCAAGGTTTCGTCCAAATATTTTATGGAAGGTTTCACCTTATAATGTCCATAAAATTACAATTACTACTTAGTTATATTCAACATCATCTATTACTATTATTCGTATATTTTTTACTATATATGTATATATATAGTTAAGTTTACAAAATAAAAAAGTTAACAGAATTTTAACTAAAAACATAATAAAGATAATGATTAAACCAAGCACACACATAATGATAAATAAGGTTTATCTTGGAAACCTTCAAATATGATTCTTTACGAGCAATACAACAGGGGCCACCAAATATCAAGTGGCTGAAAAATCATAAGTGAGACAATCAAAATTTTCATATATATTGCTCTGTAAAAATAAAATTAGAATTTAAAATTACTAGATGAAATTAAAATTCACACTTAATTAATGACATTTAACTTTTTGAAGTGACAATATTCTGACATATAAAATGACAAATAACTATTTATTTGTTGAATTTCAAAATGAGTAATGTGATCCTATAATGCTCTGACATCCTATGATAAACATGTTATGCTAACATCATATGGTCGGCAATTGCATTTATTGAGGGGGGAATTTTGTAAATGAGGATTTTAGGTAAGTCAGATGGGGACACATTGTTGTATGAAAGAATCTAGTTGTTTCTTACTTTCACGACTTGTTCAGGGATGATTTTAGGGGCGAATTTTAGCCCAGTGGGCTATTTTTCCATGTTTTTCTCCCAAAAAAGATTCGCCATTTTGCATTTTTTGAAGCCCCATTTCGCCCAATTTTGACGGGGTAAAATTTTTTCACCCTAAAAATCGCCAAATTATTATATAAACGATATAAAATCCTTGGAAATTAAAATATTTTCTGAAAAATATCGCCAATCATTTAATAGTTGTCGTTTTAAGAATTGGTAATATTCTCCAACATTTATACACTTTTAAATAAGTATGGTTCCTTAAAATCATCCCTGGACTTGTTTCTCAGTTGTCGCTGATCGATCACCCTTAACGTCAGCTGCACGACATTAATGATGGATTTATTTTCAAAACACGAGAGATCCGTTTTCCCACTCAATTCATATCGTCTTTCGGTAGGAATAATTGAAGTGCAACAAGGTATTTGGATTCAAGAAGAAAGGGCGATGACTCTCAATGTTCTTAAAAATCGAAATTATGTAGAATTTTCTCTGTGAACCTGTGAAGTTTTCCATATAAAACTATCTTGATGGTTATTGGATTTTGGACACCCTAGGATTTCCTAATTCTCGATTCTATATTCTTTTTCCTAATTGTGAGAACTTCTCCAAGAAACCTGTTGAGCGTTGTTGATTTGTCACCTGGAAACGAAACTCACGACCCGAGGCCTAGATAAATGTTGAACATGGCTTCCAATGAGAGTACATCCTCCATCGCTGTCCTATAAGAATTTTCTGGGGTGTAGCATTGTTCTACTAATACCTCTCTTGCAAGAATCGAAACAAGACTTCAATCGAGTCAACCATCAAACCTCACCTATGGCTCTTGCCCTCAACCCCAATTCTCAATTCTATATATATAATAATCCATGCTGTGGTTTCATCCATGGTTGATTCAACTTTGAATAATTGTTTATATTGGATCCATGGGCTCCTCCAAGCCATTGAAATGATCGCTAGAGTTTGAATCACAAAATGAAACAGAGAGAGTTGAGGGAAAACGCCAGTGCATGACATTAGAGAGTACTAGAGACGGTTTTGAGCAATTTGTTGTTTTGTTGGATAGAATTTAGTATATGAAAACCAGGCACATGAGAAATGATATTTCTAAGGAAACATGGAAGAGAGAAATATTGGATGTCAAAGTGGTCAAAATTAAATCACCATGGGTACCCTCTTTCATATGGGAAGATTTTTTTTGTATTTGTAGTTAAGGATACCATGGCTGCAGAGAGTAAGATATGCAGTCTTTCTAGGAAGGAACTGATCAGCTATGGGGAAAAGGGAAAACAAATCGATTATCTAGCGATTTGTATATGTTTTTTTTTTAATACAAATTCATAGATTGCTATTTGTTTAACTATTTATGTGAAAGTTTTACCTTTTTTTTTCCATTTGATCAGATAAAAGTCATATCATGCTTCAACAAGAAAATAAATATAAAAAATATCTCAACAAACAAGATTATGAAGACAAAAAATAGGAAATCATTTACACGATGGTATAGATGTTAGCAGTCAAGAAATTCTATTAGTTATGGATTTCTAAATACTTTTCAGTGTTTCATTTAGCAAAAGATTGATAAATCAACACAATCTTAAATCATATGAAATTTCAGGATCGCATAGAATTCTTTTTTCAATTTTTGGCATACTTTGTTTCCACAATTATTCAAACTGAACTAAAGTGGGAGAGTCCTACACAATTATAATAATGATTGTTTTTAAAAGAAAACATTTTCTTTTCATTTTTTTTTTTCATGATTTAGTGTCGATAATGATTTCTTAGTCCAACCTAAGGTACTCAACAAACCTCAGTGAAAGATTCAATAAAAAAAAGTTGTAAAAGTAGGAAGAAACATAATACAAAATAAACTAGGAACAAAGAGATTAAAGCACTAGTATACTCACTCTTATTAAAAAAGTTAGACTATTTTACATATACATCAATATGTTCTATGCTAATATTAATATAGACATTAGTATAAGTTTCCACCAAAATTCTTCTTTCTCTCTTTTTCTTTTAACTCTTTTATTTATGAACTTGGCGATGTTGTCGGTAAGGAGACTATCTTACAAACTAGCAACAACTATATTAAGAAGATTAATATGTTAAAAATAAGTAGAAAGAATATATTTGATACATTGATAATGTTTCTTTCTAAAAAGAAATCTTTTTTACTAATATGTTAACTTGGTGTTTATGGGCGTTCACTCATTTTTTTCATTATGGTATTTCCCAAATGGAAAGTTTATTTGGTGGTGCAATGAAGTGACTTCTCAAGGTAAGAGATGGAGACTTTGGATTACAACTACACACATATAATATTTTTGTTTACCACATTTTAATTACCATGTTCATTTAAATTTGATTTAATAGTTGTATCACATAACCAATAGTTATCTAATATAAATCGTATTATCATTGGAGTTAGGCTAATAGTTGTATCTAATAGTTAATTCAAAAGTCAATATATTAACAATTGCATTTCAAGTAAAAGTCATGATTTGAGTTGAAATTTGGTTCAATTTTAGCTAATAGTTGTATCGCCAATGGAGTTAAGGTCATAGTTGTATCTAATAATCGAATAGTTGAAGTTGAAGTTTAATTTTTCCAACTATCACTAAGTATACTTATGGGATGTTAACTAAGTTATTTTTTGTTTTTTGAAATTGTTAATTTCTAATTTTAAGCGATGCTCATAGAATCAATTGGAATAGTACACTTTTCTCATTCTTGGCCATAGATGAAGAATATAGAAACGCTTATGGGTGTAATTAGCTACATTCCCAATTGCAGATGGGGGAGTTTATTAGGAGTTCTAATGATTTTAGTAGGAGTTTGATTGTTACATGACTACACACTACCTAGACTCCTAGATGCCAAATGTACTTCCACTAATCCATAAGCAATTAGAGTAGAGTTGAAGTTAAGATAAAAGTGTTATAATAATTGGATTTAAGCTATTAGTTGTATCTATTAGTTAAGCTAATAGTTATCCAATATAACCGTGATTAGAGTTGAATTTAAGCTAAGACTTGTAGAATCATTAGAGATAAGTTAATAGATGTATCTAATAGTTAATTTAAAAGTTAATATACGATCAGTTACACTTCAAGTAAAATTCATGATTGAAGTTGGCTTGAACGAATCTTTGCATTGAACAATTCCTTGATGGCCTATAGTAATTACCTTAAGGATTTTACTTCACATCATTTGAGATCTAGTTCTCACAAGTTGGGGTAGAGAATATTTCATTCAATAGTTTGGTTACTTTGGGTTGCGAAATAGTAAGATAAGTTTATAAAATATTCCTATGGACAAGGACTTTGAAATTAAAGTGTATTTTTTTTTCTTAAAAAAATAGATTCCCTACCTTCATAGCTCACTTTTCATGAGTCCTTTTTCAATAATTTGAGATACATGAATTGATGGTTCATAGTGGAAACAACATGTTCATATGAATCACCAACTACACAATCTAAAGGTAGGTTTTTGTATGTCAGTATTACTCATTTTAGTAAATCATAACTTCGCAAACAAATTGTCTTAAAAAGGAGAAGCATATCCTTAAATTTTCTAACAAACTATAGTAAATTGACCTATATAATGGATGATGGCATGTTCTCTTTGAAAAAAAAACAAAAAATAGTAGGGTTTCCCCTGGCGTGAAACACGAGTGTCTTTATTTCGTTGAATCAAATGCATGACAAGTGTACCCGATATTGTAAAAAATGTTACTTATATATATTTAAATTGGTGAAGTTTATATTTTAGCCTTCCAATTTATACATAATCATTTTTTTAATGTGTATATCTTATATAGTTAATTTTATGTATTTTATTTTTTAATTTCAAGTGAACAATGTTATCTTCCTCACACTAATTCATTGAATGAAGGGAATTAATGTGAAATTTTGTCATTGAAATGCATATGCGTTGTATTGCCTAATATTTGAAATAAAATATGTCATGTTAAATTAGGTCAAGAGGTTTAGGTTTCCGTCTTGAAATCAGGAAAAAATTTAATTAATAAAATAATTAATAGTAGTTGAGTATAAAGTGAATGGTTCAAGATAATACATATTTTGGAGAACAAAGGAAAAGTGTGGGGAATTTTTAGTTTCATAATGTCACATTATTCACCACAATTATTTATTTTATGTTCCTACTTTTAACATCCTCAAAATTTGATCTAGTATACAAGACCTGGGGTGATTACCTCTGAAGTGGGAAATGGAACATGGTACCTAGCAGTAAAATAATAATTGAAGGCCTAGACTAAATTCAATGTTGGATCGATGGTCACATATTCTACTGTTTCTATTGGGAGGTACCTTTACGATCCTCAAATCAATAGAAAATAAAAGCAATTTCAATGGCACTCGCATAATAACAAATGGACACTAGATATTACTATGATAATTCACCTCTTCCCAAAAATCACCCAAAGCTAAATTTCAATCACACGAGTCAATTATTATCTTTTCATGTGTCTTGGATAAACCTACGGCATTTAAGAGGCCCACATTCAAATTACAGCTAAATTAAGATGTCATTTTACGTGTATCTTTGCGCGTTCCAATAGCATAATACAGAGTTTCTAGTTCCACTATCAAGCTCTCTCTAGACTAAAATTGCATTCTAATACATCAAATTGCATTGTGGGTGTTGGATCAATTCAACATAGATGCATTTTCTTTCTAGGATTAATTTTCCTTGTTAAAAACACACTTGAATATCAGATTCATTGAGAAGTCAATGTCTCTTTTTAGAGAAAGTCCAAGGAATTCTTCCGAAAAATATGTCTTCAAAATCCTTTAAGATAGGTATGTCTTCTATTTTAATTTTACTTTCATTATATTTATCGTTCATTACATAAACAACAAACACTTTACACCGTTTACATATTGATCTATTCATTTGTATACCAGAGATCTCTATGATTGTGACTTTGCTAGAAATACCATTTATTTTTATAGTGTTTCCAGTATCGTCTATACATGTAAAGGTTTTGTAAAAATTGTTTAACGTTACTCTTTTATTTTCTAGACAATCCATTCCTATTAACAAATCATATTGAAGTAGAATATTCAAATTAACAAGTGTAATGAAATCATTCATTAATAATTCACAGTTCTTAACATGCTAGTAACTTTACATTTAGTACATGTGGCTAATTTGACTAGCCTTGACTTATCAAATTTTTTTGGTACTAAGTTACGTAATTCAACTATTCTAGGTGATATATAAATCAGATTTACATGTGGATCAATAAAGATTGAAATAGGTTGACCTTTTATCATACCTTCAATCTCGACCATGGAAGCTTGATGGTATGCTTGTCGGTTTTCCAATGCATCGTTGATTTTGCGCATGCTCCGTTCCATGTCTCCAACTGTAACAACCTATTGAATGAAATGAACATTAACATTTTTCTTTCTTGATGGGAATTCTTTAAATTAATGTGGCCCATCAAACTCCCAACATTTTACGGGTTCTCTTTGTGTGATGTTCTTGTTAAAAGAAGTAGGAGGTTCTATTTCGTTTATTGCATATTGATGTGGCTTAAAGTTTTTATAGTTACTACCCCTCATACCCTTTATAACTAGTCCTTGTGTTTTTGTGGAATTTATTATGTTTCTTTCTCGGATCAAAGTTGTTTTTTCTTTATTCTTCCACGTTGGTACACATTTAATTTTATTTTTATTTTGGTCGTAACATAAATTTTCCTTTCTCATCGCTTCCTACAATGTCTTTGAACTGTCGTACTGAATCCTCTTTTTAAACATAATAGGAAAACAACTGAGAAAACATTGTATCTTGGTTTTTTAATCAATTATATAAGGTACGTAATGAAGTAGGATCAGAAATTTACTACAGATCTCTTTCATAGTCATAGCTCCTATTCTTAAGTCGTAAAATTCTTTGGCCTTCTCTTCATAGTACCGTTCCAGCATATATTTTATTTTGAAATGATTTTAAATTTTTTTCCAATTTACATATATTTCATTTATTCCCTTTACTTTCTTTATATTTTTCCACCATATATATTCTTTTCCAGTGATATTAAATATATGGTTATTTTCGCTTTCAGTTCGTCGAAGTAATTGTAGATTTGGAGGTATTCCTTCATCCCTTACAACCAAGCTTGCACTTCTTCTCCTTTGTCAATTTCACCATTAGACATTGGTGGTTTAATATTTTTGAACTTCCTATATATTTCCTCATATGGTTTGTACTTGATTTTATTTTTATTATCATCGCTACGTTTTCTTGAATCTTTTTGTTTTTTTGAGTGATGCTTGACTAATTCTTCATTGGAAGTTTTAGGTTTATGAATGGAAAATTCCAATTTCCTTCCCTTACGTTTTTAAGGTGCAGTTTTTGGCATGATATATTCAGATCCCTTATTTTTCTCTTTTTCATCATTATGTACTTTAGCTAACAAAATAGTATTTAGTTCCTCTTGATCTTATAGGATTTGCCATTATCCTTCTTAACTCTTTTAAGCTTTGATCTAAGTTCTTTTACCGTTATTTGGAGTTCATATTTATTATCTTGACTTTCGTTTAGGTTTACCAAGATCTCCCCCACCCCTTAAATTATCCTCTTCATTATTTAAAGGATTTTTCGGGTGAAACTCTTCTTTTGTAGACATCCCTGCATATGCCATGTTTTTCTTGCAAAAATATCACTTATCCTCCTCTTTCTGTTTTGTAAGAGAATTAAACTATAAAATAAGGTAAAATTAGTGTTATTTTTTTCTTTAAAATTTTTAGTGTTGAGCTAGTTCAGGCCTAGTCTTGTAAACATTCTTTGATTCCATTATGTAACACACCTTAAAATTCATAAATATTTTTTTACATGCATTGACTAGAAGTAATTAACCAACAGTATACTCATGTTCTAAGTCATTGATGTTTATGCAAGTTATTAAACCCTTTGTTTTTCTTACTATGCTAGGTTTCTCCAGCTGAGATAATGGCCAGCTCCATCCATAGCATTCAAATACCCCAGAAGGTGATGTTTACCATTTCCTTGTTTTCATCTTAATAGTTTACTAGGGATTTAGTAGCCATAAGGATTGGGAGACTATAACATAATATTGATCCCATCAATTAATGTATTAAGTTTCTTATTAAGTTTTAGAGACCATGGGCCCTACCATAACGCAATCTCATGATATACATTGTGAGGAATCCATCATAAAGTGTGATGCTATAAAGCATATGGTATTTACCATAGTCTATAACCATTCTTTGATATATGATACAAAGGTTATAAGTTATAAAACAATGCTTCTTGGCATATTTAAATGAGCATGAAGTTGACAGGGTCTATGCCATGGTTTTGCAATATACTATATGGTTTTCTGTGTTGACGTTTTAACCCAGGGTTTGAGATTGATTGATACATCCGATTTGTAATGATTTTGCGCCATGATTTCCCTAGCCGTGAGTTATTATGTTGGAGGGATCGTACCCTAGTTGACTTGGAGGTTTAAATGATATTTCATGGTTGTGAGTTGATACGGAATCATGGTCCTTTGAGCTGGATCAAGAGTGAATGTCAATCGTCCACCTGTATGGTGATATTTCAACGGTTTCAAAGGGTTTTTATTATGTCTTTTTGGTTTTCTAAGACCATCATTAGTTGTACTTGGTTGTTGTTCTGTAAACTACAAGAGTTAAAGCTCTACTCTATTAATGGCAATGGTGTTAGGGTTTCTCGGGTGAAGGTTTTTTCCATGGTGTTAATGGAATTGTGCCTATTTGTTTTCCAAGGTTTTCCTAGGATTCCATGGTTTTCAGAGTAGTATGCAGTCCACTGCTTGCGTCTCAATGAACCTGCCATCAATTTGACCATGCACGTTTCCTATCAAATAGGTAAGAGTTTTGGAACTCATCTTTGTAATTTTATTTGGTAAACTCATTTCTTTAAGGAACTTACTGAATTTACATGGTGTGGGTGTAGGAAGAGGAGGGATAAGGGAAACACTCAAGGATCTAACCCCTGGCCCTCTCTGCAAGTTTCCCAAGGTAATCTATAATTTTTTTATAATATTTGTTGTAGTTTTCCTTCAGTTCTCTATTTGGTTTTGACTCTAGCTTGGAACAGATGTGGGTGGAGGGTGCTAGGGAAAGAAGTGACAAGGTAACCACAACCTTAACTTGATTTTTCTTTAACTATCATTGATCGTTAACAATACAACCACCGTGTATTATATAATTTGGTTGTTTCACATGATTAAGAGTTATATTAAGGAGCTAAGATGAGAGGAATTCAACTCTGCATAAGATAAGTGAATTTTCGTCCAACCCCCAAGGGGTTTACCCAGTGTTTACATAGGGATTTATGACCTTGTTTCTTTGTAATGGTTTTAATTGTAAACTATTTTAAGCCTTAGCAGTTGTGCTGGTACTATGGGCACCATCGTGGATGGTCTTACCTCCACGTCGATGATTTTGTTATTTGGATTTATGTGTGATTTTTAAAACAAGTGAAATCGATCAAATATGGACTTACAACCACCCTTGTATGCACACATTGTGATTGTTTCTAAATATGTGGGACAACCCTTAGGGTCTTTACTGTGCAAATAGTTTGTGGTTATGATTATAAATTCAGGCTTCCATCCTTTGATAGGCTTATGACCATGCATATGGTTGATGAAAATCATTTTAATATTAAATCCCTACTCTCCATTCATAATACCAGTATTTATAGTTAGTAGCTTCTTATGTTAATACTAACCCATATGAGGATTTTCTTTGGTTTATACCGCATTGATTTTAACTTGTGTATGTGTATCTTTTGTTAATATTTTGTTTATAATGGAATCCATTACCATGGTATTATGACCATAGTTAAAATAACTTATTTTATGTCCCAACGGGTCATTGAGTCATGTGACTTATGTGGAACATTTTTTACCAATAAATTGATTAATGTGTTGTAGATTTGGTTCCCTCTAATGTCAAAACCCCAAAATTTTGAAAAATTTAAAACTTTTATAAATAGCATAAAATCACATTAATGCAGTCATTAAATATTGATTAGACAATGTTACTAGCATTGTAGCTGAATGATCTTTACTCATACTTAAATCATATGATGAGTTTCTTGTCAGTTACTGATTGTTTCTGTTTCCAACTGCAAGGGGGTTTCTATGACATATTTGGGCTTACTTACCTACTAAGCTAATGCAGCAGTTTCCCTGTCTCTTACAGATATACAGGTAAGGTTCGGGTTGCTGCAACACATCTTTTAAACTAAAAGATAACTATATGCTGTACCAAATCATTCAGTAAAAAAAAAGAAATAGATGTAAATATATGTTAACCAGTCTACCACGCCTTTACAGGTAATGCCTTTCCTATAATATTTCCTTAAGATCTTACTGGAAGAGAATTGGTATTTTACTTGGACAAATGATAGCTATTTTTTTTTTATAAAAATAGCATTAAGCATTTCTAAGAAGTATTGAACCATTTAATGAGTTACTGTAATGCAGTCATAGAGGTAGATAATAGTACAGTACATAAAACTGGTTTATCATGTTCATTTCCAATTTACTTATCTGTTTTTACTGCCTCATGTCAAGTTCAATATGTTTTCCGATGTAAAAGATCTGGAGTAAATAATATTGATCTACACACTTTTCTTACTTCCAGAAATTATGATATTCACTGTCTAGTACTGTCTTCTCTAAACATTTAAACATTTACTTTGAAGGGAGAACTTCTTTTATTTCTAAGACTGCCATTTGAATAAAATCCAAGACCAAAAACAGCTTAGATTATAGTTCTAGATTATAGTGTTTAAACTCCATTATGAGTTTCTAGATTATACCACCAACAAGAATAGTATAATCCTTTTATTATACTATCGATTACACTATTTTTGTAAAACTTCGAGCATAAATAACAAGGTCTAAATGCTATTGTAAAAGTCTAAGTCTTTTATTAAGTTGTTATCATCTGGGTAATAACAAGCAAAATAAACTAGAGTATTCTTACTCCAATTTTATGGGTTATATAGTTTTAAAACTTCAAGTTAAAAATCATATGAAGAGCAAACTGACAAGTCCTTTACCCTCTATGCCAAGCTAAGGTAATAGGTAACTTATTTTGTTGAGAAGTAAATGACTAAACAAAACAATACTTTTATTATCTATGGAGTTAAAGAATTGATATAATTGTTGTTTCCTTTTGAGACTAAGGTAGTTAGTCCTATAGTCTTAAGCCTTAAGAACCATGATAACTTAACAACATACCCTTCCCTTATAACTTTATAAAGCAAAGTTAAAATTGCATAGTTTATGGAGTAAAGTCTTATTCTTAAGCGAGATTTACAATGCATAGAATTCAATACATATATTCTACTAGTATTTACATTACCTTGCAAGCATAGTTTATTGTTTTCTTTTAACTTAAAGTTTCACATGCCATGATCTAACATTGTGAATATTTTAAAAATGCAGGTAAAGATAATAGGTTAGTGATCCTATGCAATCTCCATACGATGATTGTTTGGTAACATATGATTGAGAAAACAATAGTTTACGACCCACTCTCATGCAATAATTAAAGTGCTAACGTGGTCGCTTGTCGACCATGCACTAGTGGAATAAACCTCGTCGATTCAACCCTTACCTCCATCATTTTCTCCCTTGCCTTCGGGCTAGAAGGCTCTGCAAACCCTCCTGGTTCAATTGTGTTTTAAGCTCGTTGAGAGAAGTTCCCATGCTGCTTCCGTCTTCTAAGCTTCTTCTCGGCTTTGTATAGGAGCTTGTAACTCGAAAACTGACAGCCTAAAGTCATGAAGAACCCAGGGTTTTTCCTTTTGAGTTCCACAATTGGCTCTGTTGCGGCGTTTGTAAAATCTCTCGACTGGTTACTGACAGTCTTCCCCTTCGGGAAAGATATTCTTCACTTTCTACCAGCGTGTTCTTTCACCAAATGGAAGGGTTATGCTTCCTGGTTCTTGGTTTTTAACTATTTAAGGGCGGCTGCTTATCTTCATTCTCGCTGGTAAGTTACGGCTCTTCTTTTCTTTTTATCTAAAAAAAATTACAGCTTACCCATAACATAATAGGGTTTAAATAAGATCTGCCTCTTGTTTTTGCAGGTTGCTCTTCTCGTGGTAGAGTGGAGGACTCCCGGCCTCGACTAACAACATCTCTTCGGTAAGCCCGGTCTCCACATGGCGACCTCCTTGTTGATTTACTTAGGACTGTGAGGGTTTGAATGACGCAATACAGATGGTTACTCTCGTTTTGTTTTAACCTTTTTACTGTATGTTAGAGAGTGTTTTTAACCAGCTTAACTCTAAGCTGTGCAAGGGTGTTGCGACCCCGGTCAATATGCAGTAATGTATTTATGTTAACGGCAATGGATGCGAGCCTGCCTGTACATGTGTTTTGTTTTACTTTCCAGCTCTGTACAGAAAATGAATAAATTATAAGTTTATACCACATACTCTGTGGGTTTATAGTGCAGTCGTGGGTTAAACATTGTCCTTTCATACAATATTATTACATTGGTGTAACTGTGTTTAAAAGTTCTTACAGGCTGTACGCCTTCATGTACAGTTTTGTTACTCCTCCAGGTTAATATATAAAACAGAGTTATAGTTATTCCATTGATTGTTAAAAAGGTTAGGGTTTTACCCTCAGTTATTTTGAAACTTTAATAACTGTTTTCCCTCTCGTGTGTTTCTTCCTAAACACAGTATTAAATGGACTTGGATAAAAGAATTGCTTACTGTGTTTTGTTTATTAACCTGGCTGCAAGAAGAATATTACTATTCTTCTCTTTAATAAATAATTTTTGTGAGTACTTACATGTTACTAGGTTAAACCCTAGATGGCAGTAAAGGATTTTAATAAATAGTTTATTGAAGAAATTAAAAATCTTAAGCTTGACTACCGAGCACTTACAATTCTGTATAATGTGTTATTAAATTTCTTCCTTACAGGTTTCATAACCTGACTTCTATTTATTTAGAAGTTATAAAAACAAACAAGTAATCCTTTTGAATAAAGAGGACATGTTGTATTCTTACTAGTTATTACTATTGTCCTTTTAATAATGTTTTTATTTATTTTAGACTGCACGGTATGACTAGTTCATGACTTTACCTTTTTTGTTTACACTCTGATTATAAACGAACTAAGTTTTAATTGTATAATAATATTATTTAAATGTTATTTGTTTATAATGTAAAAACATAGATACATTATTAGTAATATCATAATATCATTACTTCTCCTAATTGTTCTCTGCTTTGTTATTTAAATGTTGTTTACCCAAATATTTCAGTTTGGGTTCTTTATTTAATTATTAAACTTGAATATTTCTGTACAGTACTTATTAAATATTAAAGTATATTTTTCTATACATAACTGTATAAATTTTCTTGAACATTATAACATCTATCTATCATATTAGATAATAAAATAACCGTTTTTAAAGTATGTTTATACTTAATTGAAATAAAATAATTATTTAGTAATACAACAAATGCATTCTTAACTAAGATGCAAACTAATATTAATAGAGTTTGATTGTAATATCAAACAGATAAGTAACTATATCTTACTGTCAATATTGTTTTTAATTTTATTTTTTTAACTTTCAAGAAAGAGTTAAATTCTTTTAAACTAGAGATAACTATCATAACTTAAATTGCATATCTCCTCAGTGTATCTTTTCATTATCACAGCTAGTATTTACAGAAAAACAAAGATACAGTACTAGGATTCAATTTTACGACTGTAAAAAGATAACTTATCATTTTATAAAACACTTAAAGTAACTACAAGTAGAATAGGAAACTTGGTTCAGAAGAATACTACTTGAACACCGAGATACTGTGTTGGAGTACGGTCTGGTGATAGCAGATGTGGAAAAACACAGTAACTAACAACAGTTTTTAACTACTGAAATCCTGAGATACTAACTTCATTGGACTAACTAATTACTCATACATATACGTAAACATAACATGCATCATTTCATACTTGTTTCAGCTTGTGGACAACAACAGCAATGGGAGATACCTGTTTCAGCTTGTGGACAACAACAGCAATGGGAGGTTGTTCCTCCCTACCAACTCTTGGAGAGCGCTCAAACAACGTCTTTTCAGGACCCCCGAGCTTGCTCTGTCTCCTTGGCTGGAACTAGGTGTAGCAAATCAGATACCAGTCTTCAACTCAGTAATAACTCAGAACTAACAGTCAGTTCTCTTAGCCCAAATAGCTGTAATGAGAATCAAGTTACTGCAGCAATCCACTTCAAACACTTCCTTACTGTTTTTCCCTCTTTCCTCAATGAAATTCCTGAATAACATTCACCTGAATGAATTCTTCCTGGAATAAAATCTGAGCATCCTCAGCTCTCTTCATTGAGTACTTTTAAAGATTGCCTAGGTCTTAGTTGGGTTAACTGTCATTTAATGAGCCACCTGCTCAGATTCCACTTTCTTGGGGAATCATGACCCCAAATATAGGGAAGTTGCCACCTGCAACTTAGGAAGTGTTTGAGGATGCTGCCACTTGTCTTTTGCCTTTCTAGCTAGTTCCATCCACCAGTTTGACCAGTAACCTCTTTTAACAGCTCTCCCATGCTGTTGTCTCCATAAATTATTTATGATTAATAAAATATTCTTAATTACACTCCATAACTGTTGACTCTACTGAGTCATAAATCCCTACTTAGGATTAATTTTAACATAATGTCTCAAAAATATAATAAAACCATTTACATAATTTTACAAAATTGGGGTATGTGACATACACACCCCCTTAAAATGTAACATCGTCCTCGATGTTACTTATTCTTCTTCCTCAGGAACCTCCTGGAACAGATTCGGGTATGCTTCCCGCATCTTACTTTCTAGTTCCCAAGTAGCTTCTTCAGGACTAAGGTGCTTCCATTGCACCTTCAGCTGTCCAATTGTGCGGTTCCGCAAAGTAATCTCCCTCCTCCCGAGGATACAATCTGGTTCCACCAGAACTTCCCCTTCTGGTTCTACCTATACAACGTTCCAATCAATTACATGAGTAGCATCATGAACATACTTTTTCAGAATAGAAATGTGAAAAACATTGTGTACTTTTAAATTAGGTGGTAATGCTAGCTGATATGCTACTTGACCAACTCTAGATAAAATTTCAAACGGACCACAGTAACGTGGCGCTAATTTTGCACAACTCCCCAATCTTAGGGAGCTCTTCTTTGGTCTTAGCTTTATGAACACATGCTCACCCACCTGGAACTCTTTAGGAGTTCTTTTCAGGTCTGCTTGACTCTTTTTCCGATCTTGGGAAACCTTCAAGTTCTCCTGCACTTGTTTTACAATCTGTTCCATTTCTTTTAATAATTCGGTCCCCAACACTAATCTATCTACTGGATTATTCCAGGACATAGGAGTGTTACATTTTCACCCATACAGAATTTCAAAAGGGCTGAACTTAGCTGATGATTGATAATTGTTATTGTATGCAAATTCTGCTAAATGCAAATAATCCTCCCACTTACCAGGCTGATCCTTAACATACATTCTTAGCAGATCTTCCAACACTTGATTAACTCTTTCGGTCTGTCCATCCGTCTGAGGATGGAAAGAGGTGCTGAAATTCAGAGTAGTGTTTAGTCCTTTGAACAAGGATTTCCAGAAATTCCCAATGAATTTAGGATCCCTGTCTGAAATAATAACCTTCGGCACACCATGTAGCCGAAAAATCTGTTTTAAGAAAATGTCTGTTATATTTGCAGCCTTAAAAGTGGTTTTAACAAGAATAAAATGTGCTGCTTTACTTAATTTATCCACTACCACCATAATTGAATCATTCTGATTTTGATTTCTGGGTAATCCAATAATGAAATCTAAGCTGATTATTTCCCACTTCCAGCTAGGAATAGGCAAGGGTTGCAATAACCCAGCTAGATGTTGATGTTCTATCTTCACTTGTTGATAGTCCAGACATCTAGCTATATACTCAGCTACATCAGATTTCATGTTAGGCTAGAAATAATCTTTTCTCAACATGGTGACAGTTTTCTGGTAGCCTGGATGCCCTAAATAAAGGGCTTTATGCACTTCATCCAGAATCAACAATTTAACTTTAGACACATTTGGCACCTGTCCTTAAACAGTAAAAATCCATCTTTATTTAAACTATAATCCTTAATTAAAATTTCTGTGGGTTCTTCCTTAGCTGTAGCTTGTAACTTTTTATAATTTTCTTCCAATTCTATACCTTCAATTAGCTGTTCATTTAAATCAGAATTATAAGTACTGATTGCTGTTGTGAAATTCAATTTTGCATTTCTGCTCAAAGCATCTGCTACTTTATTTTCTTTTCCTTTTATGTGTTGAATTTTGAAATCGTATTCACTTAGGAAGGATAGCCATCTGGCTTGCCTTGCATTTAAGTTAGGCTGATCTATGAGGTATTTTAAACCCTTGTTATCAGTCATTAAAGTAAACTTTCTGCCTATTAAGTGGTGTCGCCACATTTTCAAGGCATGAATAACAGCAGCCAGCTCTAAATCGTAAGTGGCATAATTCTTTTCATGGATCTTTAGCTTCCTGGACTCATAGGCAATGACATGCCCATCCTGAGTCAGTACTCCGCCTAGACCATCATTACAAGCATCTATGCAAACCATGAAATCCTTATTGGGATCCGCTATTCTTAAAATTGGCACAGTTGTTAATAAAGTTTTTAGTTTCTTAAATCTTTCTTCGTATTTTACGTTCCAATCGAACTTCTTGCCTTTCTTTTGAAAGAAAGTGATTGGGTTGGCTCTCTTAGAAAAACCTTCTATGAATCTCCGGTAATAACCAGTGATTCCCATAAAAGACCTAACATTTGTTACGTCTTTTGGTACTGGCCAATCTTCAATTGCTTTGATCTTTTCAGGATCAACTGAAATCCCTTCCTTAGTCACTACGTGACCTAAGTATTGGATTTCATCCTTGAATAAATCACACTTACTGAACTTCGTGAAGAGCTGTTGCTCTCGCAGTTCTTGTAAAATTATTCGCAAATGTTCCTTATGTTCCTCTTAATTTTTAGAATAGATCAAGATGTCATCGATGAATATGACAACAAACTTGTCTAAGTATTTATGCATTATGTTGTTCATTAGACACATAAAGATGGCTGGGGCATTAGTAAGCCTGAATGGCATTACAACAAATTTGTAATGTCCATATCTAGTTCTAAAAGTTGTCTTAAAAATGTCCTCTTCCTTTATTCTCACCAGATGATAGCCTGATCTCAGGTCTATCTTAGAGAACACCGTAGCTCCGTGCAGCTGATCAAACAGATCGTCTATGCGAGGTAACGGATATCGGTTTTTAATTGTCATTTTATTGAGTTGACGGTAATCTATGCAGAGTCGCATAGTTCCGTCTTTCTTTTTAACAAATATTACTGGTGCTCCCTAAGGGGACACACTAGGTCTAATATATTTCTTATCGATTAGTTCCTTTAACTGTGTTTTTAATTCTTTAAGTTCCAGAATGTTCATACGGTACAGAGCCTTCGAGCTAGGTACAGTACCTGGTACCATCTCTATTGTGAAATCCAGTTCCCTCCTAGGAGGTAATCCTGGAATTTCCTCTGGAAAAACATCAATAAATTCATTTAACACAGGAATATTCTCTATTTTTATTTTATCTTTTTCAACATTATTTTCCTCATCTGTAATAATTACAGCATAGGCCTTGCATCCTTTCCTGACTGCTCTTTTGAGATGCAAGGCAGAGATCTGCCTAACCACAGTCTTCCTAGGAATTCCTTTAACTATTACAGGTTGTTCATTATTATTTACACATGTAAACATTTTATCAAAACAGTTCAACACTACCCTATGTTGTTCTAACCAGTCCATACCTATAAGTATGTCATATGAGCCAAGTGGTAGCACATTTAATTTAACAGCAGTTTTAAAACCATTCATATCTAAAACACAATCCTTAACATAACAATTTACCTTCCTTTTTTCCCGTGTGGCTAGTTGAACTAGCCAAGAGTTATCAAACTTTTCAACATTCAGATGACACTTTTCTACTATATTTGGTGAAGTATAACTTAAGCTAGCACCTGGATCCATCAAAATAGTTACAGGAGTTTTGTTAACCATACCTTCTACTTCCACCATGGAAGTTTGGTACTCAGCTTGTCGATTTTCCAATGATGCATTGATCTGTGGCATAGTCCTTGCAAAGTCTCCAACTGTCATTTCATTATGTATTGTATGAATATTGTTGTTTGGCTTCTTTCGGTTTGGGCAAACTGAAGCATAGTGTGGGCCATTGCACTCCCAACACTTAACAGGTTCCTTCCTTTCAAAATTCTTAGTAAAATTTCCATGATTGTTGGAAACCTCCTTGCTGCCCTTGAAGTTATTGGATTTATTTGAAGCACCATTTTTGCCTCCTTGAAAGTTCTTTCCATTAGAATGGTTTCTGTTCTTGTTGTTCTTGAAATTTTTCTAGGGTACATACTCCTTTTTCTTGAACTCAGCCTGATTACCATTCTTTTTAGCCTTCCAATTAGCTATTCCTTCCTTCTTTTTGTTCTGTTCAAAACAGAAATTAGATTTTTGCATGGCTTCTTCCAGAGTTTTGGGGTTATCATATTCGATTCTGTCTTTTATATGGTATGGAAAGCAACTGAGAAATCGATGTACCTTCGGTTTCTCATCAACTAAATACGGCACATACCGTAACAGACTTAAGAACTTGTTGTTTAAGTCTTTCATAGTCATGGACCCAAGCTTCAACTCATAAAACTCCTTGGCCCTTTCTTCATAGTACTGTTCAGACAGGAACTTCTTCTTGAAGTACCTTTTGAAAGTACTCCAATTGACCTCTTTTTCTTTAATCCCTTTAACCCTCTTCAAATATTGCCACCATATATCTGCCTTCCCTGAAAGGTTATATATGGCCATTCTCTCCTTCAACTGGTTTGAATAATTATAAATACGAAAGTATTTTCTCATCCCGGATAACCAGGATTCTGCCTCTTCTCCTTTTTCTGTTCCTCCATTGAAAGTTGGGGGTTTTATTTTCTTGAACTCCCCAGAAATCTCTTCGTAAGGTCTATACTTTTTCTTTCTCTTATACACTTCTGCTTCGCTACTATCACTGGTAGAATAATAGATTTGTTGTTCCTTAAGGCCTTCAGATGAGGAACTGCTATCAGATTTAGCTAGTTTCATCTTTTTGGACCCTTTTTGATGACTAGCTTCTTCAGATTCAGACCTTCTATTTTTCCCTTCAGTCTGAAATTTCTCTATCAGAATTTGATTTAACTCCTCTTGAGTTTTCAGAATTCGTTCATTATCCTTCTTAACTGATTCTAATTCAGTCTTTAACCCTTTTATGGTCTGCCTCAATTCCGAGGAGTGAGCAGTTATCTCCTCAATGACAGGTTCTCTAGACTCATGTCTGGTCTCAGTGTTTGGAGAGTTCGCTTCAGTATAATCTCTTAAGTTCTCCATACTTGTCTGTTAGATTCAGAAAAATAACTTTCTGCTTTTTAAATAAAACAAAAATACAGATTAGTATATTATTTTTATTGTTATGTGGAAAGTAATTCGGCCACATCAAGGCCTAGTGTTTGAACCATGCTCTGATACCACATGTCAAAACCCCAAAATTTTGAAAAATTTGAAACTTTTATAAACAGCATAAAATCACATTAATGCAGTCATTAAATATTGATTAGATAATGTTACTAGAATTGTAGCTGAATGATCTTTACTCATACTTAAATCATATGATGAGTTTATTGTCAGTTACTGATTGTTTCTGTTTGCAACTGCAAGGGGGTTTCTGTGACAGATTTGGGCTTACTTAGCTACTAAGCTAATGCAGCAGTTTCCCTGTCTCTTACAGATATACAGGTAAGGTTCGGGTTGCTGCAACAGATCTTTTAAAGTAAAAGATAACTATATGCTGTACCAAATCATTCAGTACAAAAAAAGAAATAGATGTAGATATATGTTAACCAGTCTACCACGCCTTTACAGGTAATGCCTTTCTTATAATATTTCCTTAAGATCTTACTGGAAGAGAATTGGTATTTTACTTGGAGAAATGATAGCTATTTTTTTTTTATAAAAATAGCATTAAGCATTTCTAAGAAGTATTGAATCATTTAATGAGTTACTGTAATGCAGTCATAGAGGTAGATAATAGTACAGTACATAAAACTGGTTTATCATGTTCATTCCCAATTTACTTATCTGTTGTTACTGCCTCATGTCAAGTTCAATATGTTTTCCGATGTAAAAGATCTGGAGTAAATAACATTGATCTACACACTTTTCTTACTTCCAGAAATTATGATATTCACTGTCTAGTACTGTCTTCTCTAAACATTTAAACATTTACTTTGAAGGGAGAACTTCTTTTATTTCTAAGACTGCCATTTGAATAAAATACAAGTCCAAAAATAGCTTAGATTATAGTTCTAGATTATAGTGTTTAAAATCCATTATGAGTTTCCAGATTATACCACCAACAACAATAGTATAAACCTTTTATTATACTATCGATTACACCATTTTTGTAAAACTTCGAGCATAAATAACAAGGTCTAAATGCTATTGTAAAATTCTAAGTCTTTTATTAAGTTGTTATCATCTGGGTCATAACAAGCAAAATAAACTAGAGTATTCTTACTCCAATTTTATGGGTTATATAGTTTTAAAACTTCAAGTTAAAAATCATATGAAGAGAAAACTGACAAGTCCTTTACCCTCTATGCCAAGCTAAGGTAATAGGTAACTTATTTTGTTGAGAAGTAAATGACTAAACAAAACAATACTTTTATTATCTATGGAGTTAAAGAATTGATATAATTGTTGTTTCCTTTTGAGACTAAGGTAGTTAGTCCTATAGTCTTAAGCCTTAAGAACCATGATAACTTAACAACATACCCTACCCTTATAACTTTATAAATCAAAGTTAAAATTGCATATTTTATGGAGTAAAGTCTTATTCTTAAGCGAGATTTACAATGCATAGAATTCAATACATTCTACTAGTATTTACATTACCTTGCAAGCATAGTTTATTGTTTTCTTTTAACTTAAAGTTTCACATGCCATGATCTAACATTGTGAATATTTTAAAAATGCAGGTAAAGATCATAGGTTAGCGATCCTATGCAATATCCATACGATGATTATTTGGTAACATATGATTGAGAAAACCATAGTTTATGACCCACTCTCATGCAATAATTAAAGTGCTAACGTGGTCGCTTCTCGACCATGCACTGGTGGAATAAAACTCGTCGAGTCAAACCTTACCTCGATCATTTTCTCCCTCGCCTTCGGGCTGGAAGGCTCTGTAAACCCTCCTAGTTTGTTTGTGTTTTAAGCTCGTTGAGAGCAGCTCCCATGCTACTTCCGTCTTCTAAGATTCTTCTCGGCTCTGTATAGGAGCTTGTAACTCAAAAACCGGCAGCCTAAAGTCATGAAGAACCCAGGGTTTTTCCTTTTGAGTTCCACAATTGGCTCTGTTGCGACGTTTGTAAAATCTCTCGACTGGTTACTGACAGTCTTCCCCTTCGGGAAAGATATTCTTCACTTTCTACCAGCGTTTTCTTTCACCGAATGGAAGGGTTATGCTTCCTGGTTCTTGGTTTTTAACTATTTAATGGTCGCTGCTTATCTTCATTCTCGTTGGTAAGTTACGGCTCTTCTTTTCTTTTTATCTAAAAAAATTATAACTTACCCATAACATAATAGGGTTTAAATAAGATCTGCCTCTTGTTTTTGCAGGTTGCTCTTCTCGTGGTAGAGTGGAGGACTCCCGGCCTCAACTAACAGCATCTCTTCGGTAAGCCCGGTCTCGACATGGTGACCTCCTTATTGATTTACATAGGGCTACGAGGGTTTGAATGATGCAATACAGATGGTTGCTCTTGTTTTATTTTAACCTTTTTACTGTATGTTAGAGAGTGTTTTTAACCAGCTTAACCCTAAGTTGTGCAAGGGTGTTGCGACCCCGGTCAATATGCAATAATGTATTTATGTTAACGGCAATGGATGCGAGCCTGCCTGTACATGTGTTTTGTTTGACTTTCTAGCTCTGTACAGAAAATGAATAAATTATAAGTTTATACCACATACTCTGTGGGTTTATAGTGCAGCCATGGGTTAAACATTGTCCTTTCATACAATATTATTATATTTGTGTAACTGTGTTTAAAATTTCTTACAGGTTGTACGCCTTCATGTATAGTTTTGTTACTGCTCCAGGTTAATATATAAAATAGAGTTATAGTTATTGCATTGATTGTTAAAAAGGTTAGGGTTTTACCCTCAATTATTTTTAAACTTTAAAAACTGTTTTCCCTCTCGTGTGCTTCTTCCTAAACACAGTATTAAAGGGACTTGGATAAAAGAATTGCTTACTGTGTTTTGTTTATTAACCTGGTTGGAAGAAGAATATTACTATTCTTCTCTTTAATAAATAATTTTTGTGAGTACTTACATGTTACTAGGTTAAACCCTAGTTGGCAGTAAAGGATTTTAATAAATAGTTTATTGAAGAAATTAAAAATCTTAAGCTTGACTACCGAGCACTTACAGTTCTGTATAATGTGTTATTAAATTTCTTCCTTACAGGTTCCATAACCTGACTTCTATTTATTTAGAAGTTATAAAAACAAACAAGTAATCCTTTTGAATAAAGAGGACCTGTTATATTCTTACTAGTTATTACTATTGTCCTTTTAATAATGTTTTTATTTATTTTAGAATGCATAGTATGACTAGTTCATGACTTTACCTTTTTTGTTTACACTCTGATTATAAACGAACTAAGTTTTAATTGTATAATAATATATTATTTAAATGTTATTTGTTTATAATGTAAAAACATAGATACATTATTAGTAATATCATAATATCATTACTTATCCTAATTGTTCTATGCTTTGTTATTTAAATGTTGTTTACCCAAATATTTCAGTTTGGGTTCTTTATTTAATTATTAAACTTGAATATTTCTGTACAGTACTTATTAAATATTAAAGTAGATTTTTCTATACATAACTGTATAAATTTCCGTGAAAATTATAACATCTATCTATCATATTAGATAATAAAATAACCGTTTTTAAAGTATGTTTATACTTAACTGAAATAAAATAATTATTTAGTAATACAACAAATGCATTCTTAACTAAGATGCAAACTAATATTAATAGAGTTTGATTGTAATATCAAACAGATAAGTAACTATATCTTACTGTCAATATTGTTTTTAATTTTATTTTTTTAACTTTCAAGAAAGAGTTAAATTCTTTTAAACTAGAGATAACTATCATAACTTAAATTGCATATCTCCTCAGTGTATCTTTTCATTATCACAGCTAGTATTTACAGAAAAACAAATATACAGTACTAGGATTCAATTTTACGACTGTAGAAAGATAACTTATCATTTTATAAAACACTTAAAGTAACTGCAAGTAGAATAGGAAACTCGGTTCAGAAGAATACTACTTCTAAACACCGAGATACTGTGCTTGAGTACAGTCTGGTGATACCAGATGTGGAAAAAGACAGTAACTAACAACCATTTTTAACTACTGAAATCCTGAGATACTAACTTCATTGGACTAACTAATTACTCAGACTAAACATAATATGGATCATTTCATACTTAGTAAATACAAAGAATTAAATAACAGAACCTGTTTCAGCTTGTGGACAACAACAGCAATGGGAGGCTGTTCCTCCCTACCAACTCCTGGAGAGCGCTCAAACAACGTCTTCTCAGGACCCCCGAGCTTGCTCTGTCTCCCTGGCTGGAACTAGGTGCAACAAATCAGATACCAATCTTCAACTCAGTAATAACTCAGAACTAACAGTAATTTCTCTCAGCCCAAATAGCTGTAATGAGAATCAAGTTACTGCAGCAATCCACTTCAAACACTTCCTTACTGTTTTTCCCTCTTTCCTCGATGAAATTCCTAAATAACATTCACCTGAATGAATTCTTCCTAGAATAAAATCTAAGCAGCCTCATCTCTCTTCATTGAGTACTTTTAAAGATTGCCTAGGTCTTAGTTGGGTTAACTGTCATTTAATGAGCCACCTGCTCAGATTCCACTTTCTTGGGGAATCATGACCCCAAATATAGGGAAGTTGCCACCTGCAACTTAGGAAGTGTTTGAGGATGCTGCCACTTGTCTTTTGCCTTTCCACCTAGTTCCATCCACCAGTTTGACCAGTAACCTCTTTTAACAGCTCTCCCATGATGTTGTCTCCATAAATTATTTATTATTAATAAAATATTCTTAATTACACTCCATAACTATTGACTCTACTCAGTCATAAATCCCTACTTAGGATTAAGTTTAACATAATGTCTCAAAAATATAATAAAACCATTTACATAATTTTACAAAATTGGGGTATGTGACATCGAAGTAGTCGAGTATTGCTAGTTATTAATCATGGATTATATATATTATTTGAATATCTTCTTTATAGTGATAATATTCGATCTAATCGATCCTGATTTGGTCACTTCCAATATGCCATGGAATATATATAATTTGGTTTGGATTTGACGAAATCGCATTTGTGCTTAGTTCTACGTTATAGATCTATGATCTAGTTATGGCTGCAACTTGTGGATTTTTTATTTGGTTATGATTGTTTGCTTCTGGATCCATAGAGGATTTGTTTATATATTAACTATAATTTTGCTATAGGAGTATAATCATGTAATATATGCAGTGTATATGATTTTTTGTATATGATCCATTCTGTATATTAATAAAACTCTATAATTATATATGAATGTGATTCTAGGATATGTAATTAACTAGATTATATTTCAGGGAGTATAATAAGATAATCTTGGTGTGTTAATGAATAGAATAGAGATTATTCCTTACTCTTCCAAATCATAAGATATTTATATCTATAGTAATAAACAATAGAAGATTCAGTTATCGTACATATTAATAGTTTTAACTTACAGACTAGGAAATGAATGAAAAGGAAAGAGTATAGAGATATATTACAAACTAAATCTGGTAAGATAGGCATGAATAATGTACAGAAACAATATCTAGTTTACTAACATAATAGGAAATAATACTGATCTATAACACTTCTACATCCCATTTAGATACAAACTAGATACTTGTCCTATATAGAAGCATAAGAAATTTCCATTAAAAAGAAATAACGGTGATCCTTAATCAGCATGAAAATATAATTGTAACTATTTTTCACAAATAAGAATATGATAGAAAACCTGGCACCACTGCTAGGGAAAAAAAAGATTGAATAGTCATTCCACCCAACCAAATCCTAGAGTAGATAAGTTACTTGCTCTATAACCCTCAAGCATGTTTGTGAACCACAAGAGAAAAATCCACCTAATGAACCATCTCTTGCAATATCAGATACAATCCCCTTTCAATGCTAGCATCCTACTTGGTTATGCACATACTATTATATAGTAGTTTTCCTAGGACTTGGTCATTTATTAGCCTCCTTCTCTTTAGCACTCAACTAGGAGTTGTGACCTGATTTTTGGGGATGATTCCTCATGCATCTTGAGTTCTCACTCAGTGGATTTATCCACTTGTCTTTTACTCTTGTCAGTTAGAAAACACTCTTCAAAATCTATTCCATTCATTTCCCCTTCAGTATCTTATATTAATAAAGAATAATTCATTTGTTTATTTTTTACTTTCAGTAAAAAATATTTAAAATAATAAATAAAGTATTTTCATAAGAAAACAATGATAAATTATTAATTTTACGTGCTCTACAATTCAAACAATTTTATTACGAGTTCTGTAACAACATTGCATCTTAGTTAGTCTCCTAGATATTGCACATTAGTTAGTCTCCTAGATACTGCACATTAGTTAGTCTCCTAGATGCGAAACCTAAGCCTAGTTAAGCTAATAGTTAAGCTAATTGTTATCAAATATAACCATGATTAGAGGTTAAGTTAAGTTAATAGTTGTAAAATTATCATTGGAGTTAAGATAATAGTTAATTTAAAAGTTAATATATTAACAATTGCACTTGAAGTAAAAGTCATGATTGGATTTGAA
>LPNX010881759.1:93952-126155 GCA_001517045.1 Pseudotsuga menziesii | reverse complement strand
GGTTTTTTGATTTTTTTGGTCTTTTTCAGTTATTTGAAAAGCTTGGAAAAAGAATAAACTAGCTTTATAGTTACAAACTAGGAGGAGACGAGTGTCATGTAAGGAAAACAAACTAGTTCCAAGCAATGGAACATATCTATGCTCAATGCAAGGATACATGTGTAGGATATCGACACTCAGGGGAAAACCCCCTCCCGGTAAAAAGGGAATCAAGCTGCGAAGGATATAAATGAAGGCTCTGCATGGCTAGACATGAGACAAGCTCGGGCTATATGGCTGAAACGCAATGTCAGGGGAGCCGGCATAAAGCTCAATAAGACAGGCAAAGCTCATGATAATGCATTCACAACTCGATATAAGGGGAGTCCGGGGGGAAACAGGCCAGCATAAGATCAAGAGGAGTATGAGGCTCTTGCTAAATGTCATGGCAATACTATACAACGGACTCCCACACCCTAAAGGGGGAAACATCGGCATGGGCACCAAATGCAAATATGGCGCTAACTAGGGTACCCATGTAAGGTGAGTGTCTACCACTCACATCATGCCACTTCTATAGCAGCAAGAATGTTCCGTGACATAATAGAGTGGGTTCGTACCTAAGGATATGGTGACATGGTCATAAGGTCATGCAAAATGCAAACGGTGGTGAACCTAACCTATATGCCAGTATAGATGTTATACCTGAGATTAGTATGAACAGGTCAACTCAAAGGCTGAAACATTGCTGAAAACGGTCTTCTACATCACAAATTAGGTCAGAAACGGTCCAAAAAGGTTAGAAACGGTCAAAACTATAGGAAAGGGGGTAAAAATTTTCAAATCTTTGAAATTTTTTCTATAAATAGGAAAAAATATAAATCATTTGAAACTTTTACCCATTTGAGCTCTGATATTCAACTGCAAATTCCAGGAGATCCAGTCGACGGAATTCACAACCAGTTCTTCCAGGTACTTACTCATGTTCTCAGCTTGCATTTCAATACAAATTTTATAATTTTTGATGGTCAAATGAATTTTTAAAGGCCAAACTTACATGAGCGCTACGGCCCACGTGGGTATCGAGGTTTTTTCCGCGTATAGGGATGGCTATACGCGGAAAAGGGACCAGAAACCGCGTACATACGTGGCTGTTTTCAAAACAACCGCGTATGACGCCGCGCATAAGGATTTATAAGAATCTAATGGAAATTTTGGTCAAATTCTCATGCAGGATGGTGCTAGAGTGGCGAGAACGCGAGCATGGTGATGTAGAGGAAGCAGTAAGGGCTGATAGAATGGCTCAAGAATCTCTAAGAAGATGCGGACTCTACAAGTTTTGGTGCATAGGAGGATTGAGGGCCAAACTAGGACTACTACAGATACTTGTAGACTATTGGGATCCGGACTGAGAGTCCTTCCGTCTAGACGGTATGTCCCTCACCATTGAGGTGGAGGATATCTATTTTATCACAGGTCTATCACGGCGAGGTGAGATGGTGAACCTTCGTGCCCGTGGAGGGCCAGGTCATGGGCTGACTATCGATGAGTACATAGCTGTGTACTGCTACCCAGAGACGGAGAAGGTAGGGAGTCAAGTTCCCACCAACGCTATACAGGTACTGGGCCTAAAGGCCATACTACTGACACTGGGTAGGATAGCAGGATTAGCATCACTCCATCAGGCGTCTCGGCCACTGATGTTCTATGCGGTGGAGTGCATGACACCGACCATCTATGACTGGAGCACTTCCCTACTGAGCAACATGAAACATCAGCTCAACGAGTGCAAGGCAGGTAGGATACGGAACTTCGGGTTCAGCAGTATCTTGAGCACGTTTTTCTTCGAGCGTGTTCCAAGATTGAGCCCTAGAGTGGATGTTCCTCTCCACGGGGTTTGAGATCCAGCCCAACGACATTGGGCAGACGCGATGCGCAGACTGGGGGGTGGTAGGGTGGCCAACCCCTATCTAGCATACTTTTTTCCATGGTGGCGACGACAGATTATTGCCATAGAGGACTACCCTTATGTAGGGATAGACTTCCGGGGAGACTCGAACATGCCATTACCATCAAGGTTAGCATATGGAGACATAGGTAATGAATCTCGACCCTTACTCTTTTTAAAATTTTTGAAGTATTTAATTTTTTTGCATTTTCTTGATTAATGGAATCAAAAAGACATGTTTTTGGGTGACAATACATAGTGACATCTACCATTCATGTGCAGATGTGGGACCACGGTGACCAGAGGGCTTCCCACGTCATAGACAGAGGGGAAGAGGAGACGATATCACCGGTGTGGATGCGGAGCGAACGCTCCAAAGCATCCATACCAACTTTGTGCGACTGACTCATAGGATTCCCATGGCGCAAGTCGAGGACTTGCCTGAGTCTATGCAGAGATAGGTGGTTGGTGTACCTCGCGCATGGTTGCGTTTATTCCGGCGGCTAGCTAGAGCCGTGGTGACATATCATGATCATAACCATCATCCACCTCCACAGGACTAGACAGCTGCGAGTGTATCTATTTTGTACTACCGTGTATATGATGGTGGCTTTCAAAGCCCCAATTTTGTATTATGACACTATGTATTACCACATTTTTGATGTATATATAAAAAAGTTTTATGGTGATCGGTTTATTTATTTACATGTGTAAAAATTGTGTTTATGATTAATTTACGATGAATGAAACAAATGCCAATCTAACACATAGTTAGCATATGAGTCAGCAATTTGATTAAAATTTCTTGGAATGTGTATATATGTTATGTTCTCAAATTTCCGTTCTAGCAATCTCACACGTAAGAATCTCCTCAATAACGTTGGATCTCTAACATGGTACAAACCATTTAGTTGTGACACTACTAACTCTGAATCAAGACATACCTCAAGAGAGAGAACACCATGCGAAATGGCATCCCATAGAAGCTCGATAATGGCACTATATTTAGCTACATTGTTGGAAGATGGTCGTAGACATACACCTCCTGAAGACAATACATGACCCATAGGAGTAAAAATCACCCAACTAGCTGAGGCTGAGTGTTGAGTGTGATGGCTTGCACCATCCGCGAATCCTATGTAGGTGGAAGATTCCATTGACATCTGTCATAAGAAATGGAAACTAATCACAAACCCGATCATGATAAACAAGACCTAACTATGCAAAAACGTTGTACAATAATATACAACAAACAACCTTGGCTAATGATCATTCATAGTATTTTTTAAGATAGAGCCCATTTCTAGGCTCCACCAAGGCTATCCCTTCGTAATCCACTAACTCATAGGCACCCTTCTCTAATACTCGCTTGACCACGTAAGGACCACGCCACATAGGATTGAACTTCCCTGCCCCCAAAGGTTCTTTCGATTGATCCCACAAGAGGACCAAGTCTCCCTCACTAAACACTCTTGGATGGATAGAATTATCGTATTGGGCCTTCACGCGACGCTTATTAATCTCTAGAGTCACCAAGGCATCTCTACGCTGCTCATCGAGTTGCTCAAGGTGAACCAAACGCTCCTCCAAAGGCGAAGTGTCTGGTAAGAGTTCTACGGCTAACTTCAATGAAGGAATCTCGCATTCAACCGGTAATATTGAATCCACTCCATGAACAAGCTGATATGGAGAAAAACTAGTGGCAGTCTTTACCTTGGTTCGGTACGCCCACAAAGTAGGATACAACATAATATGCCAATTCGTCTTGCTTTGTGCGATGGTTCGTTGGAGAATGGACTTAAGTGATTTATTCACAGCTTCAACCTATCCATTCACTTGAGGATAGTAAGAAGAGGAGTGCTCTTGCTTATATCCTAACTTGGAGGCCAACTCTTCCATCATACGATTCTGAAATTGCGAGCCATGGTCAGTGACAAGCTCTCTCGGAATCCTGAACCTAGAGATGATTTGGTTGAATATGAAGTGAGCGGCTTTCTGACCATCGGATTTTACTATAGGCATTGCCTCATCCCATTTCGTGAAGTAATCGACAGCCACAATGATATGATGGTGCCCCCCAGCCGAAGCTGGGTTGTAATCCATAAAATCTAGCCCCCACCTGGTGAAGGGACGAGCGGTGATAATAGGGTGTAACGGGGCAGGCTTCGAGTGCATGTCACGTGCAAACACCTGGCAAGGGTGGCACCTCTTGACCGCTTCAATACAGTCCTTGAAGATCGACGGCCAGAAATATCTTCCTCTCAAAATATTTTGGGCTATAGCAAGCCTAGAAAAATGACCACCACATGCCCCTTTGTGGCAATGATTAAGCACTACCTCAGCCTCATCATGAGTTAAACAACGTCGTAAAAGGGAATCTACTCCATGGCGGTACAAATTATTGTCCACTATGAGGTAGTTCTTGGAAACGTGATGTAATCGACGTCGCCCATCTCACGAGAGGTGAGTAGGGGTCCTCTGCATTTGCAAATATACTATGATATCACCGTACCATGGGTCAGCTGTTGAGTTCAAGAAAATGTGTTCATCAATGAACGTATCTTCACATACCGACTCCTCAGCCTCGCTCGGAAAATCTAATATGAGCTCTACAAAGATTAAATATTTCTTCGATTTTGCCAAAACAAACTCGAGATCAAACTCTTGCAGAATGACAATCCATTTATTATATTTTCCCCCAATCATCCTACGTGTGAGGACGAACTGAAATGGATTGACATGGGCAACCACCAAAGTTTGGCGAAGGAGAATATAATGTCTCAAACACTGCACCGCATGTACAATGTCCAGGAAAGCTTCTCTACATGAGAATACCAAATCTATGCATCAATAAGGTTTCGTCTCAGATAATATATGACATGCTCCTAGAGCTCCTCATCCTCTTGAACCAAAACCATCCCAATCATCTCTAAAGACACGGCCACATATAATAGGAAATCACGGCTATAATCTAGAGGACTAATCACCGGGGTCGATGCTAAGGCTCTCTTAAGTGCATCGAAGGACTCCTGGGCTCGCTCATCCCATTCAAAGGGAGTATCCTTCTTTAGGAGACGCATGAAACCTCTAGTCAAATTGGAGAAATTGACAACAAATATTCGTAGGAAGTTTTCCATGCCTTGCAAACACTGAAGATGATGAATATTTCGCAGGGGAGACAACTGAAGTATTGCCTCCACTTTCAAGGGGTCGACTCTTATACCCTCTTTCGAAACAATAAATCCTAACAGACGACCTGATTTCACACAAAAGATGCACTTATGAGGGTTCAATCTAACAGCATAATGCCGGCATCTTTCGAACACCAATCTCAAGTGATAAGAATGATGCATCCTCATACGAGAATGAGCAGCCAGGTCATCCAAAAATACTTCAATAATGGACTTGAGATCATGGAAAATCAAGGTCATTTCCCGCTGAAAAGTAGCTCCGACGTTTTTAAGGCCAAAAGGCATTTTCTGATACGCAAATGTTCCCCAAGGACAAATAAATGCAGTCTTATGTTGGACCTCAGGTTTAATTTGAATCTGATTATATCCGGAAAAACCGTCCATAAAGGAGAACACCTCGCTACCCGCACACTCATCCAAAATCTGATCTATAAACGGTGTGGGGAAGTTATCCTTAGGACAGGCACAATTTAAATCACGGAAATCAGTGCATATATGGATCACTCCTTCCTTCTTATCCACCGGAATGGGATTTGAAACCCACTCCGTGAAGGGAACGGGATAGATGAAACCAACTTTCAATAGTTTCTCTATCTCTGCCTTTATGGTGGGTGCTTTCCTAGGATTTACCGCGTGTAAACTCTGTCGAACAGGCTTCTCATTGGGATAAGTCTTAATTTCATGTTCGACAATCCGAGGGTCAATCCCTGGCATCTCATCGTAAGACCAAGCAAAAACATCACGGAATTCCTTGAATAGCTCGGTATACTCACGAATCTCATCTTGGGAACAATCCGCCCCAATGTACACATTCTCAACCGTACCAGGGTTGCGAGAAATGTTGATATGCATAGTTGATGATATGTTTGCCATGTTTCCATTAGCCATCTGACCAGGAGAGCTTAATGGAATCATGGGCCTACCAGCTTTCTGTCTAAGAATCTCCCTGTAATCCTGATGCTCCAACAGGTCAAGCTCTAGAAGGAAATATGATCTATGATGGAGTTCCTCCCATGGTGGCTCAACTCCCGACATAGCCTCGATGATCGCTTCATCTGAAGGGAAAACCGTATCAAGGAAATCGTGGGCATGACAAGACTGTACTGCCCATGCAGGCAGCACATAGGGGTCTTCTTCCTCTGTCCGTGAAGAAGAAGAACAAGGCTCTGCAGCAGATTGAAGATTAGCTTGGTAAGCAATCATGGATACAGGAAATGGCACACTTGTCTCAATGGCCTCACTCGAAGAACTCGGTGAAGGAAGAATCCAAGGATCTCCCATATGACTTGTGTGAAAAGGCACCGATCTCGTAGACGTGGAAGCACCATTGAAACTATCTCCTATCATGAGGACGGGTGCAGGACAACTAAAGGTTCCCATGAGGGAAGGATACATACCTACACCGACACTCCCAGTTTCCGGCTGGGAATGTTCAACTTTCGGAACCGAAGCTTCTGAAGATGCACTAACAGGCGGATCCTTGAATGACATCTTATCAATCGTCACAATATTCCCATTATGAGGAAAGCATACAATGCGAAATACGGAAGACGCAACGGCTTGCATACTATACATCCAATTCCTTCCCAGTAAGAGATTGTAGTCAAGGGGCGCATCAACCACCTCGACCTCTATCGTAATGGTCTTCCCCCCCAAATGGACTTTAAGAGAAGGAAGGATACCATGTGGCCTAAACGATCTCCCATCAAAAGCAGTTAACATGGTTGTAGACTTTGACAACTCAGGAGAACCAAGACCCTTCCAACAAGACAAAGACATCACAGAAGCAGCAGCACCCTCATCAATCACAGTACGCTTGACAATCATATTAAGACATTCTACATGCACCAAAAGGGACACATATTAGGGCAAGCGAGGCTGATGTCCTGCGGTTTCAAACTTGATCACTGAGGAAGAGTCATCACCATTCACACCAAGAGCGGAAAGCAAATCCTTCCTTTGCGACAGACAACTCTGAAGCACCTCCAATGCAGACATTGCACAAGGAGTATGACCCAAGTCCTCGACAACTGAATAGTTCTGGGTGGCTCGGGCATTTGTATTATGCCCTGAACGCTTAAGTACCCCCTTAGTAATGTGAGGTGCAGCTTCAGGTTTATCCGCAGGTTTCTCAATACACAAAGGGGTTCCTAGGTTGGGCTATGATGAAGAATAATGTTTCACACACATCACAACTTTTGCGGCACAAACCATATTAATGCACCCACGACCACTAGTTTCAGGTGGATCTTCATCACTAGATTGATCATGGAACTTCAAGTTCATATTTTGGTTATGTGGTAAAGGGTTCGTTAACACAGCTGGGCCCTGTGCTATGAACTTCGAAGCTTCATCCATCCTAGGGCACAAGTAAGTGAGGTGATCGTCCTTACAAATCTTGCAAGGAAACTTAACCTTACGCTTATTCTGCTTGTCCCCCCCAGCATTTTTATTGTTCTTGTCATTATTGTTGGCATTCTCATTTTTATTCCCACCCTTCTTATTATTGTTTTTACCCTTTTTTCTATTCCGTCCAGGTTGTTGGTTACCTTTCTGGTCGGACGATTGCACAGCAAGTACATTCACCATTTCGACGGGTTGCGACGAAGCCGTAGCTTGTCCCGAGGCAGATTGGTTGATTGACAACTGAGAAACTTGTTTCACAACCGAACCTATAGGTTTCTTACTTGCATTACCCACAATGCCGTCGTCATGTGGTCCAGGTTTGACCTTGGGATCGAAACTAGAACGAGGGGCATTAGGTATAATCTCATATAACAAACCAGACTGAGCATAGATCAAGTCTAGTTCCTGTGCCCTAAATATGGCTTGTTCCTCATTCTGCACTCCAGATGTGGAGACGTCCTTCGCGATATATGGCAATAAATATTTGAGGAACCACTCAAGGAGGAATTCTGGCGGTATAAAGGCTTTTATTAATATCTTCCGTCTACGCCACTCCTGAATATGATCAGAAATATGGGTTGCTTTGTCTTTCTGAAATGTCGACAAGAGTTCAGTACCGACATCATATCGTACCGGTAGCTGGAAGTGATTAAGGAAAGTCATCGCAAGGTCGTCGAACAAAGTAAAGGCACCCCTAGGTAACTCTTCATACCATTTCACCGCAGGCCCTGTAAGGGTGCGTTGAAATAGTCTCAAACAGACTGAGTCCTGATGCAATGAATTGGAAGAGCACCATAGGTGGAATGTCGTAACGTGTTCACTCGGATCCTCTCCTGGTTTGCCTTCGAACTTAGGTATGTCCGAAGGAAGCTTGGTAGGGACAGTCGGCCAAGCCGGGTCATGAGCCACAGGATCGTTCGTAAGTCTCGATAAGTCAGGTAAATTGAGTGTTGCGAGGAAAGGGAGCTTAGCATGATGAGGTTTAGGGACCACTCCCTGGTTCATATAGGATTGATTACCACCATGACCTTGGCCATAGTGACCTCCTCCTGTATGACCCGTATAGGGTGGCGTGGAAGTCACATAATGAGGTGGACCTTGACTAGTAGGCACTACAAAGCCATAGTTGGGAGAGTAAGCAGGTTGTGAATACCCGCCTCCATAAGGTTGAGAGACCTGTCCATACTGCGCCCCATAGTAGGTTCCATAGGTCATCGGCTGTGATGCCCCATGAGACACTCCATAGGTAGGTACATACATTCCGGAAGTAGGTATATACATGCCGGAAGTAGGGATATATGTCGAGGAAGTAGAAACTTGACCTCTAGAAACATGAACATAACCTCCCGAAACTACGGGTGGTATGTAGGCTTGAGACACAATAGGTCTAGTAATCGCAGTACAGATCTGACTTGTAGCTACGTGACGACTCGAAGGACCACGAGAGTAAGGCGGAGGGTTTGCATTTGAAGAAATCGGAAGAGAGGATGAAGGAATCCCTGTAAGAAGATATGTGCTAGTGCCTATCGTCACTCGTCTAGAACCTGGTATCGCTATGGGATCACTAACTCTAGACCTAGAAGGTACATAAGATGTAGCTTCCACCGCTAGGATGGAAGGTGCAATGTGAGTAGTATTCCCAAACCTCTCCGCAAGTTAAGGCATGGGAATGCCCCCAGGTATAGTGTTAGGATCAAAGTTGGATTCAACATGAAATGTAAAATCGTGCATAGGAAAACAAGTGGTAACATAACCACCATAACGGGTACTAGGAGGGTCAAAGTGAGTCTCGGCATCTTCCAGCATTCCATACCAGTATTGGGTCAATGGGGAATCTGGCCTAGTATTAGTAGGTCTATCATGTAAAGATCCTATCTGGGAAATAACGGGATCGATCTCAGCTAGGTCAGGTGAGGGATCATATGTAGGAGTAAGTTCCCCATCGTCAATACGAATAGGAGGAGGTGGGTCAGGAATAATCTCTGAATGATCCTCCATGGTGTGTGAATCAATATGTGACACAGTCCGCCTAGACCGACTAGGCCCCTCTCCCAAAGGAGGAGGAGAAGTGGAAGGCGAAAGGCCTACTAACCGATGAGAACGGCGTGGAACCGGACCCGACCTCACAATGACTCAACAAAAAGCAAAGACTCTATATTTACATCAACCCTACGCCAACTAGCGTGCACAGAGCAATCACTATCAAATCTAAAGCCAAAAGCAAGCAAACAAGGGCTGGATAAATGAGCTCCCAAATGTGGCCGATATGTCTCACCTAGGAGAGGCTTGAGAGGCCCTTGTCACCACAAGCGGAGATTCAAAACCAGTTATTGTGGCCCTCAACTTCAACGCGTATAGTGACTGTGTTGTCCGACCCCAACCTGGCCAGGACACATGCAGAATAACCTCTACACGTACCCCCTCGATATCCTAGGTAAGGTCACTAAGGTAACCATATATAATCAACGCTCAGGAGGACATTCGCAAGTGGGATTGACCGTATGGGCAGGGTAGCAAAGCTCGAAACTCCCGAAAGAGCCCCCAAATATGAATACAATCCTGGGTATATCGCCGGTGCTACACAGTTACCAACCAAGGGTTATCCCGATCAACAACTGCTCACACTGCCTAGTGCTTGACTCCCTTTTGAGAGGAGCTTCCTGAGAACGCTGGTTATATAAAGGATTTCACACACTCCCTGGACAGACACCTAGTTGTTGTAGTTTAGTGATCTTGGAGACTTAACTTTCAATGAACTATTCAAAGATTCTAAAACCTAAGCTTGTTGGTGCACCCTAGAAAAGAAAAGAGTGTAATTCATTTTATTTAGCGTTGATTTTAGTTTGGATTTATTACTCAAAAATAGGATATGGTCGTGCAACTAATGGTGTTATGACGCAACAAGAAGTAAAATGCACACCTAACAATCAATGCAAATGCATTGTGTCCATGAAAACAGGGTATGCGTACTATGTGAATGCACAATTTCTTCTTCAAATGCTGAATGCAAATTTCCCTATATGAATTCCTAACTATTACTCCAAAGCAAATCTAGATCTAATGCAAGTACAATGCAAAATGCATAATGCAATGCATGATGATAAGCAAATATTTTTTGGATTTTTTGAAAATAAAGAGACACAAAAAGCAAAAGAATCACTCTAACCACCCCAGACTCTGCAAGCACACATAAACATCATTCCAACAAAGAACTAAGGAAAAAGGATTCTAATGCACTAATCTCAAACAAAAAATCAAAGATGCCATGACAAGAACTTTCCTAAAAGAAAAAAAATTTAAGCTTAAAAAAAACGTTTCTGGTCAAAACAAAGGTATTAATAGACTCAAGCAGTGCCAAAGGAGACTCAGCAACTAACAGCATTCACCCAGCAATCCACTATCTTCCACAAAAGGTAAAAAACTAGGGTATACGTGACTGTGCGCAGTAAACCCGCGTGTATACGCGAAAATATCAGAGAAACCCGCATGTATACGTGACTGTAAGTGACAAACCCGCGTACAGGAAGAGAAAGATGCAAAAAATTCCAGGCAAACAGACAGGATGAGACTAAATTCACACCAATCAGGCTCTACCAGGCATACATGCCCCCATACCCGACACAGAAACAAGAGAGAGAGAGCAATTCAAATACATTGAATGCCAAAAGCTCAACCCCCAAAGGACAATTACTAGGAACTCCCCAGTGGAGTCACCAATTCTATTATGGAGAGAAATTCCTATGGCTTGGGGTACCACAAAAGACAGCTAGACTCCAGAAATCAATCTTTCCCAATATCCAATAGAAATAAAAACATCTAACACTAAAGGATCGAACCTCGTACCTTATTCCGGACGGTTAAAGTAGATCCCTGTTGAGCTTTCTAATCTTCAGCTTGAATTGTTATAGCACGTCCTCAACAACAAGTAAACAATACAAGCATACTATATTTCATAGTGTTAGATCTATTCTAGCATATATAATCAATAATGTATAAGCATTTGACATATTTCAATGGATGCAACATTCATTCAAATACACATTACTGGACAGGAAAAGATATTTCTATTAATATGAATCAGAGATTACAAGTGACAACCTCTGACAGCACGTCTACGAATCGGAGAAACTGAATCCCCCACTTGGGCCTCCACCACCTCAATCCTCCATCACTCCGATAGCAAGCTCACTAACAAAGGAAATCTTGGGAAGAACACAACAGTGCTCCAAACGGACAAAGGGATGCAGACTCAAGTATAGTTCTGGAAACAATGGACTATAGTTTCGATACTCTCAATTCTCTCTTATGCTTTCAATGTCTCAATGGTTCCTTATATATCTTTTCGAAGTGATACTGAAAGGTCGAATCTGTGCGATCTCAAGGCATATGGAAGGCCAAGAGTCATATGAGTCGGATCCAAGTCAAGGAATGCTCCAACAGTTTTGGATTATGCACACATCCCGATGTACGCGACTATCGAGGGAATATTCGCGTATGTACGCGGTTATCAGGGAAAAGGCCGCGTATATCAGTTTTCTAATGTTTTTAGGGATGGTTAATGATACATCAAAAGACAACAAATGGTCCATAGGGAATAATGAGTCTGCAGCGGGATAGGGGAAGGCCATACAATGTGTGATTCACCTAGTGTGGTGAAATCCGCTATAACACTTCCTGTACCAATATTTTTCTACATATTTATTTGGGATTAGATATATTATGTAGATAAAAGTAGATTATTATTTCGACTGTGGCAGGAGAATGCATAAACCTTCTCTAGAAGTTCATATTTGTTTTGATTCTTTTCTATATACATTTCTTAACTTATATGGTTTTGTTGATGCTAGAAGATACATAATTTTTGGGCTTTTATATTGTGATATATTTCATAAGATTGATAATTTTATGTAAAATTTATGATATTTAAATTGGTGACATATCATTAATGTTGATCACATCAAGAAGAGATATGTTCTTTATAGTTTTGTATACAGGATGTAACACACCTAGAACTGAAAAATACATATATATTTTTTATTTCAGAAAACATTATGTTAAATTTATTGTAAAGTTTTTATGACCAAGAGGCTCAAGGATGATTGTAATCCAAGAATTAGTTATTTTACTAAATTAAATAGAAGAGACACCTATCCAAAGGAGATTGTTGAATCAATGTTCACTGACCAACTAGGAGGAATAAGCAGCTATAGAAGGCTGGTTTACAAGTGGAAACATTAGCATTTCACTTTCTAGTTGTTGCAGGAAGCATAATCCCTAAAATTGTGGTCATGTTCCCTAAGAGGGGGAACTAGGTAGGTGTCTCATTTAATTCCAAATACCATCAAATTGAACAAGAGTCTCACTACATTCTATTTTTCCAAGAGAAAGAACCTTGTGACTGCTGCAAACTGAAAAGTGAGGAAGGCAAGGAGTTTGATGAGAGGACAACTAAACTGTAATTGCTGAGATAAGGTTGCTACTGAGTGATAAGTCATGGTAAGTTGTTGTGTGGGGTATTATCTAGTGATCTTCTTCCTATTGGTTTAGTGAATAGGCTTGGGGGTATTAAGCAAGTAATATTGGTTGCTTCAGGAGAGGGTTGGGTGGAACAGTCTCCTTTGGGTGTTTGTCCCACTTCTGCAAATTATCCAGGTTCTAACTATTTGTTATTTATTTGTGATCTAAAATTTATACAGTGTAATATGTTTATAAGTGGGATTAATATCTACAGATTTTTAATGGAATTGTTCTATATTGTTTTGAGAAAGGAAAGTTGTAGTTTAGGTAATTGAAGTTATTGTCTATGTTTATTGACCAAACTTTAATGTTAAGATAATCCTTAGCTTTAAATGACACTTTTCCTTCTCTTTGAATATTAAATTAGTTAGTCTCATTATATTGTTATTATCAGTGTTAACTTTCTGCTAGTTTTAGGTTTAAAGAATAAAGCATACATTGAATCATGACTAGAGAAAACCCTACAAATTATTATTATAGAGTTTATTGTCATATAAATCTATATTTTTCCTTTAACCTTAACAATGCTAACTTTAAACGAAGAAAGGGTTTCGAATATGTAACCCCAAGAGATAGAGGATACATCTAAGTACACACACACACACACACACACATATTATAAGGTTTTACAAAACAAAAAACAAAACATCAAAAACTAAAACAAGAAATGAATCAATGTTTTTATATAATATAACCATATGACTCATACTTTTGCATCGAACATATTGTAACTGAAAATATACGACATAGCTATTATTCTTTGGCCTTATGGCCCAAAAACCTCAACTTTAACTTATTAAAAATTAAAATTAATAGGGTCACTAGGTCGAATCGTGTCAAGAGTAATCGAAAGAGTAGTCTATGAATAAACCCTTTGAAATTATTTACTTCAACGGTGTCTAGTTATAAGAAGGACAAATTTATGTTGTGATAAACCTACAACATTATAATAACACTTCCCCTTAAACTAAAGTGTATAGTAAAAACCCTAGCTACGATTATTACCATCTAATCATCCATAGTAAACTAGTAAATAACCAGGAGTGGAGATTGAATCCTGATAAGGATTTTGATTAGCTAAAGCATAGCTAAATTACAAGATCTTATTCATTAAAAACAAAGTACCAAATCTAGATTATCGACAGAACACAGCTCCATTGTAGGCTAAAGGTCATTTAGGTATTATCAGATGCAATTCTAAAACACAAAGAAGAAATCACATAGCCTTATGGATTAATAAACTCTAACATCCTTTTCAACTTGATACTGGCTTCATGGCCTTCCCCCAAATAAAAAATAAAATAATTAAAGTCCTCATGGCTGTAGCAATTATTTCAATGCAACTACAATACTACTATTTCAAAACATGATATTACATCAACACAAGCCCTCACGGGTTTATCAATAAGAATGTAAACATTTACATATGGAGAGACAATCAAATCAATATTTAAATACTATCACAACTTCAAGTTAAGCTCTCATTACAAATTCATTTTCGACTACAAGAGCCTTACACTTTTCAAAATATAAATGTCTCACAACTACCAAAGGGAGTTTACCACATTCATGCCAAAATACCAGCGCAGAGATGGGTTCCCAACCCATAGCAAGAAAGACATAGAGAAAAAGTTCAATCAAGAACCATAAGCCATTGAACCACCAAAACCAAAATTCCTCCACGAGCCAAAAGGTTCAAGTACAAGTCTTACCAAAATTGTGGACGCCTTACTACTTGAAGAATAAACACGCCCCTCTGCTACAACCATTTTTGAAGAACCCTGTTTGAACACATAGACATAGTTCAACATTAAAAATTCATTGAAAAAGGGAAATCCACAAAAATGGAAAAGAAAACCTTTTCAAAGAATGTTTACCTATAAACACTTTTGACAAAGGAGTTTTTCCCCATTCGTCGGATTTTGGATTTCAATTTCACATAGGAATAGTTCAACTTGCAGTTTTTGAAACCCTAGAAGAGACACTCTCAATGCATGGAGTATTAAGGAGTATGAACTTCACCCAAACCCATCTCATACCAAAACTCACACCAAGAACAAGAGCTAAGAATACATGGCTCTCATAGAGGCAGAAAAATAAAGATACAACAAGAAATGACAATAATGTGAATTAAACCTTAGGGTTTAATGATGGGACAATTATGCCTTCTATATGGATCACTTACACCATCACGTGGCTTATGTTTACTTTTAATTAATGTTCATAATGTTTGAAAACACCCTTAACACCTTGTATCTTACACACATAGACTCTTAGTACCCCTAAGGCCCCACTCTCCACAATATCCATCCCACTCTTCGTACCCATAACTACCCCCTCTGCATTTCTCTCTCTCTCTCTCTCTCTCTCTCTCTCTCTCTCTCTCTCCATACTCATATAAATAACCTCTCCTCTCTCTATTCCCTCATTTTATTAACCCATAATAACCCCCTCTTCACTCTCTCATCCCTATGCTTCTCCCCCTAGAGTTAAACCCCCCTCATTTTCTTTGTCTCTCTTCCCCATGTTCCCCATAACCCTTCTTAACCCCATTTGTAACTCTTTATCTCCACTACTCCTACAACTACACCTTACCCCACCCCTTTGTTTCTCATAACTCCTTAACACCCCTACCTCTCTTTCTTTCACACTATCACTACCCCTAACCACCCCTCTCTCTCACTAACCCCCCTCCTACTCTCTCTACTCCTAATCCCATTCCTACTCTCCCTACCAATAACCACCCCTCCACCCTCCTCTCCCTCTCCTAGTCCTCTTCTCTCCACCCCTCTCTCTCTACATCTCTCCTAATTCCCCTACCCCTACCCCTCTCTCTCTCTCCATCTCTTCTAATCACCCTCCCCCTACAACTTACTACCCCCTATATCTATCTCTTCCCCAAGCCTATACCCCCTATTTGAGAAAATACTTGTCGTTGGATCCTCCTTTTCCAGGTCGGAGGACTCGTTATCCTTTATTATATAAAGTTCTTAAAGCATCCTGGAAAGCTAAACACACATCGAACATGGCCTTATTTTTTCATTCAAATCACTGAAGGAGGCATAGTACAACTAGAAAAATTAGAAGGAACACCTTCAAAAAGATTTATGAATTTTTTTGTTTTATGTCGCACACAATGCACCAGGAGAGGAAATAGAAAAGTGTTTGCAAACTATTTTTCTATCACCAAAGAAAAATGGTGGCACACACTCTTCGTTTGTCTCATGGGAAGAAATGTGTACAAGGATAAATACCTATCGTAGGAAGAAATGAGCTGCTGCATGAGTAAATTTGGTTGCAATAAGACAACTAGTCGTAGTTGAATTAAAGATGCATGATATTTCAGTGGTGTACTTTTTGGTCACTTTTGTCATTATTACACAATAACTACCACTGAAGTGACAAGGAAAGTGACAGTTGGGTATAATTTCCTTGTAATGATTCAGACTATTTCCCCATGTGACGAAAATCACTGTCACCTTTCCAATTTATTGTTGGATCATCTGAAGAAAAGAATAGTTGAAAGGGTCAATACATATCATCTTCACATAGAAGTATTATTCATTTTGTTTTTACCCAAGGAAGCAAACTCAGATTTATGTCTGCAACTTAGAGAGCTAAGGAAATTTATTATGCATAGTATGGTCATATATGTTTACAGTACAAGCAATGTTGCAGAATCTAGTGTTGATACCCCTTCACTGATATCCATTATGGAATACATTGATGCATATGTTACACCGTAGGACATCATTGTAGAAGAAACTACAAAAATACCATTCATCCCTAAATTGAGGTTATGACCAAACCCACCTGGATCATAGAAGAGGAAATGGTCTAGTAGCTGCAAGAAAGCAGTAGCACCACCACCAGAAGTTGAAGAACCAGGATCAATGAGCATGCTGTCGAACTAGGCTCTACCCAAAATAGCTCACACGCTTAAAATTCGAATCACCAAGATTGCAAGGTACCCACTGGTAGAACTAACAATGCAAAAAGGATTTTGGATAGCAAAAAATAATGGTAAAATCCTGCAACCCCACCCTCAGCGTTACAAGAAGCACAAGAGGTATTTAGCGACATTGATGAACGTTTTTCTCATTGAAATACTAAGGATTAAGAGGAAAGGTCTAGGATGGTGTAGAAGGGATTGATGACAAATATTTCAAGAGGCTAGAGGATGATTTTGACCCAAGCATTTTGGATGAGAAGTAAGTGACAACAAAGGATGATCAAATTCGTGAAACAGAGGTGGTGACTCAATTAAAAATAATATTTTTTTCAACGAAATAGAAATTTTGGTTTTCTAGTCTCGAGGTCATCTAAAAGTAGTCCTATAATCCTAGAGCAGTTACATTTTGTAACCCTCTAAATGAATCAATCACTAGGGGAACCGTAAAGATGATTTCATTGATGAATAACTATAGCCGCAAAAATGAAGGTCAGAGAAGCCGCATTGGTCAAGCATATTAGAGCATCAAACAGGACTTTTCATAAGATGAAGAAAGCAGTCAAAGAAGCAAACTAGAAAGCTAAGAGATGGGAGGAAAACTAGAAATGACTTGACACAATCGTAACACTTTATTGCAACAATTTTATTGATGAAGGAATTAACCATGAGATATTTGTGGAAGCCAAAGCGTTTCAACTTGGCAAGATTGAAGAGAACCTCAGAAAGAAAGTCATGGATTTGGAATCACCAATGACACCTAGTACACCTCTAGAAGTACTAGAAGAGAGAAGAAAAGCAGAAATAGAAGTTGTGAATATAATAGAAGAGGCAAACAAATTTTGTACCAAAGCAGTCGAGCATGTTTCTCAAAAGTGGGAAGATTTGATTGATGATGAAGAGTAAGAGAAAGTCATAGAAAATTTGTGAAATCCTGAGATAGAGGCGAGGAAACTGAATAATGAGATGAAGGAAGTGGCATTTGTAGAGAAAATGGCTAAGTGTACCAACATGAAGAGGATACAATAGAAGGTCGCAACATTGCAAACAAAAAATAAAAGAGGACTTGTAGGATCACAAAACTCCACACAGAGGTAGAGAAAAATACAAGTATTACTCAACCTGTACACCAAAAAGTTCCATAAGAAGTAGAGTTAGAATAACAACTTTAGAACACATCAGTTTTGAACTTGTGGAAAATTTTAAGAAGACGGAAGCAGAATTATAAGAGGAGACTAAGTGGGTAGTGAAAATATTTCAGAATTTTCAAAGGTTGTAACAATGGAGGTCTCAGAATAATGTGGCTCAATATGAGCCACATATGAGTGTTAGGGGCTTGTTGTCCTTAGGAAAACTTAGTTATAATTCAACCAAAATCTATGAGGGAATATAAAGAATTTGGTCACACCAGAGAAAAGAGAAGTTGCGACAAAAGAATAGTTATGATGGAAGAGAAGTTGTCATGGAAGAACATCCATGGAGAAAATATTGGAAACAAGAGAAGTTGCGACGGAAGAAACCACGCCAGAAGAAGAGAAAAATAGTGAAAAGGATAGCTCGGATGAAGGTGGGTAAGGATTTAGTTAGAATAAAGCATTCTTTTGGTAATAAAGCATCATTGTATTATGGGTTGATAGTCCCCATATTTAGTTGTAACTGTCTGTACGAGAATAGAAATGATAGTTTGTCGACTAGAAGAAAAGATTCGATTGATTAGGATAGGTAGAAGCTTTAAAAATGGATAACACAAGCTATGTGTGGTACCGGTGTTGGTTATTGATTTTTTTGTTAGAGAAGAGAAGAGGAGATTTTTTTTATCTAGAGGAACGATTCAAGCTATGTGCAGATTGACAGAGGAGTGAATAAGAGAGGAAGTATCTATACCGAAAACCTAAGAGCATGAGGAGAGATAAGGATATCTAAATTTTAAATAATACCTATAGAAGATTCTTCAAGACGAGTGTGCAAACAAAAGTTTCTAACATATTTCTCATGCCAAGTGAAGAGTACCTTTGTGGGTGAGTCCCATATGTGTTTCCATGTTAAATGTTGTCTCTGTGTGTTTTTTTATTAATGTTGTATGTTTGTTGCATGTGTGTTCTAAATAAGTGAATCTAAATGAGTCTCTTTGCATTTGTTTATGAAGAATACCTTATCTATGTCTGTTGTATTTTTTATTGAGTGAATCTATAAGAAGGTTCTTATGTTGATTATTTTGACATCTGTTGACTTGTAATCAAATTCGTATCTTGAACGAATATACAAGGAATAATAAATATAAACCTTGGATTTGATCAATTTCTTTAGTAAATTGTTATATGAGTAGTAAACCCCACATAATGTCAAAAAACTGGTTCTGACAGTTCCCCATAAATATATCTCTTATGTGACTGCATCTACGTCGCAAGTGTTGTTGGCTGATCATTTCTCTATCAATCCCATATATGGGTCTTTTTGATGACGGAAGATCTGAACCTAGTCCAACCATAGGTAAAATCCAACATCTCTCAGTTCCCATGTAATTTATCGCATGTTTGTACATCAAGTACCTAGTCATATCCATTCCCTCGATGGGGGAAAGATGCACTTCTATGAGAAGAATAGGATAAGGCCCATTTATTTTAATTTTCAGGTTATAAATTAAAAACCACTTATGTATTTTCTCATTATTCCTCAAATATTCCCTAGAAATGTTGCACCCCCATACTTCATAATGATACAAGATAACAAGAATGGAAATAATTTTAAACAAGAACTTCTTTTTATCCCACAAGACTAGATTGGCTGATTTACAACTATTTTGAACACAAAAATAATATTTCCACCCTCCATTAATCGTTTTATCAATGCTATAGTTTCAATTGATATTGTGATGAATATCAATTCCAAAATATTTGTAAGAAGTCACTTCCTCTATATTTCTATTATCTTAAACAAAATTTAGATAGGTGTCTTTCTTAGATTTTTTAATCATGATTTTTGTCATGTCAGTGTTAAAAGTCATATCCATGTTAGAGAAAATATATTTAAGAATTCTTAATTTCTTATCAAGATCAGAAGGATTCCTTTCCATAAGAAAAATATCATCATCATGAAGTAGGAGGATGATACATATCCTAGATAAGATTGTACCAACACAACCTACTTCTTTTAAACACCTTTCTAGTTTACCAACGTAAATGCAAAAAAGGGTAGGGGAGATGGGTAAGCCTTTCTTAATTCCAATATTACAATTTATATTTGGTTTCCACCCCTCATCATTCTTAAACTTGGAAATGACCTTTTTCATATAATCTTATCGAAACATCTCTCAACTCAAAAGGAACCTTAATCTCATCTAGCCTATTCCACAAGTTATTTCTAAGCATTGTATCAAATTCTTTTCGAAAATACACAAAGAGAAAAAATAGGTCAGAATTATTATTATGAAATTCCTCTACGATGATCCTAAGTGTAAGGAGGTGGTCCATGGTTGAATGATTCCTTCTAAAACTTGCTTGGCCTTTATCCTTCTTACGTTCCATATCTAACCAATCATTATCTTCTTTTTTAAGATAATATCATATAACTTAGCTAAGAGATGGATAATCATAATAGTGTGATAATTAGAGGAATCTTTTTTACCACCACTGTTAAAAATAGGAATAATTATGCTTTGATTCCAAGTTGTTGCATACCCTTACAGCATCGATATATTAAAGAGTTTGTGGATGTGCAGGATGAGGATAGGCCCTCCAATTTTTAATATTTCTACTTGGTAGCCTTCAATGTCTTTGTATTTTCGATTCATTAAGCACTTAAACTCAAAATCTATGTCTTATAACGAGGAAAAATATTTTCTTGTAAGCATGGTTTGAATGTTATCTCTGATGTTAGTGGATTAATAAATATTTATGATAGGAATTCCAATATTTTAAATAAAATTTATTGTCTTCTCTTATTTTGCAAGATAGTATTTGTTAGATGTTTATCATTTTATCAATATGATGTAGGATATTATCTGAGAGAATACCATGTTAAAAAATAATCACAAGAGACAAGAGACACAAAGAGTTTTCCTTTGGGAAACCATAATGGAGAAAACCCTGCAACTTCATCAGAGATAGAATGAGCACCAATATAAAAAGTAAAACCCAAAAAAACAAAGATGATCTCCAACAGTTGTTCTCTCTCTCACTTGTGCGAGCTCCTGTTCTCTCACTCATGAGCTTAGTTGAGTGAGCGTGTGTTCAAAATAGAGAGTCTCACTCTCTATTTATACTTGTTTTCCACTTGAATTTTACTCTTACAGGGCCAACCTCACTAGTAGAGTCTAATAACCCTAATACCCCTCAACTATGGGGGCTATTTCCCCGACTTACAATGGAGGGTTAATGTCAAATCAATTGTGGGGACTATTTCCCTGACATACAATGAAGGTTTAACCTCAATTAATTTGCATGAATTTATTATATTAATGACTCTCCCGATTGGACTAACAAATATCTCCGTCGGGGTATAATGAAATACAATAATAAATATACAAGTGAATACATTTCGAATTTACAAATACATCAACACTCCCTCTTAACTAGGAAGGTATTCTCTTGACATAGTTCATCAGCACAAGTCTTCATTACTGGATCATCATCAAACCTAGATCATCATCATCACTACTTCTGCTATCTCGAACAACCGGTGCTATCTCTAAATTCTACTCGTCATAGGAATTTCTACATAGTCAACCCCTTTTCATGATGGTTGTAGGCCTAGCCTCTACATAGGTCTTGACATATTCATCACTTATATCTGACCATGGGAGGAGCCAATCCTGCCACCATGTTAGAAATGCATAGCACTTACATCTGAACATGGGAGGAACCAATCCTGCCACCATGTCAAAAAGGCACACCACTTACATCTAACCATGGGTGTAACCAATTCTTCCACCATGTCATAAAGGTACATCACTTACATCTAACCATGGGAGGAACCAAACCTGCCACCATGTCGAAAAGGCACAACGCTTAGATCTGACCATGGGAGGAACCAATCCTTCCACCATGTGAGAAAGGCATAGCACTTGCATCTGACAATGCAGGGAACCAATCCTGTCACCATGTTAGAAAGGCACAACACTTACATATTACCTTGGGAGGAACTAATCTTGTCACCATGTCAGAAAGGCACGGCACTTACATCTGACCATGGGAGAAACTAATCCTGCCACCATGTTAGAAAGGAACAACACTTACATATAACCATGGGAGGAATCAATCCTTCAACCATGTTAGAAAGGCACAACACTTACATCTGACCATGGGAGGTGCAACTTTCCACCTTGTCAGAAAGGCCCCTGGAATAATCACTTCCTCTTGGAAGGAGCCTCAATATAATGAACATAAAGATTCTCTATGAAGTACTCAAACTTCACTCTGTCTATTTCTAGCATAGAATCATATTAGGGTTGATTATGTTGAAGTATAACCTATGATATTCGCTAGTATTGATTACATCTGAGGACATCCTACATAACTATTTACCTACGAGAAACCTACGAGATTCATGAGAATTTTATGCTTAGAAAACCTACCTCAATGGCTATGCTAGAAACCATCTCTCCCTCTTTCGAGAGTTCTCGATCTGGATCACACATTGGAGCTTCACTGCTCCTCTTCTACTTTGGTTGTACTTAGTGCCACACATAACTTCTTCCTGCTAAACCAAGACATCACACCTTATCCCATACTAAAGGAGAACCCCAAAATTCTCTTCCTATCAATGGAACTGCTTTCCCAATCTGAATCCACATAATCCTCCAAGTTAATATTCTTATTTGCTTCATGCTTGAGACCATACTTAACTGTACCCTTAAGGTACCTGAGAATATGCTTTGTAGAAATCAAGTGAACATGTCTTGGATATTTCAGGAACTGGCTCAATGTGTTCACAATAAAGCAAATATTTGGTCTTGTATTCATCATGTACATCAATGATCCAATCATCTTATGATACATCATACCATCAACCAACTTTGATGAAGCATTACTCAATAAATTCATGTTTGATGCCATAGGTGTGGTCATGGCCTTGCATTCCATCATCCTGAACCTCTTCAAGCTCTGTACTACATACCTCCCTTGTCCAAGGGATATTCTATCCATATTCTGCCACACATCCATGCATAGAAATTAGTGCATCATACCCAATTCTTTCATCTCGAACTTGGCAGCAAGTCTCCTTATTGCAATTTTAATGAGTTCCTCTTTTCTTGTCACGAACAAGCCATCGATATATAACATGAGCATCACTCGTATTCCACCTTCAAACTTCAAGTAAAGGTTGGAATCCACTTTACTCTCAGCGAATACTAGAGCCATCAGCAATACTTCCACCCCGTTCGATCATGCCGAACCTCAGGATCTTCTATAGTTACTCCCTCTAAAGTAGAGCATCATACTCCCTCTGTCTTTCATACTGTATGTATTGAAACATTATGTAATGGAGTGATAAGTAGTTTCCTCTACTACTAATATTTTATGTATCCATCTAGGGTCACTAGATACCAATATCCTCTATCTTGAACCTTTTCAAAAGTTCTTCTTGCACCTATCTGTGAGCTTTGTCATCCTTTATAGGCTTTCATATTAAACCTTGTAGAAAAGGTTGAGATCTTTATCACTCTAGGTGATACTCACGCTCTTCATGTATGTTTTATCCCATGGGTGCCTTCTGAGCTCACACAGGACCTTCCTTAATTTATTTGCACACATGAGTCTGACTACCACGTGTCATGACTTCCATTGGATGCAAATGTTTCTTTGTAGTATATCCCTTCTTTCTGTGAGAAGCCTCATGCTACGAATATTTCCTTGTATCCCACGATGTTGTCATCTATTTCATGTTGGATCTTGTAGATCCATATAGAAGATACTATAGACTTCCCTTCAGGTCTTCGATATCTCATTCTAGTAATCATTCTTCATTTTGGATTATTAGAGTGAATCTTCAACTGTCATCACTTGTTCTTTGGAACTAGTCTCATCCGTATTTTCTTGTAGGCAATTGCGCGCGAAATTTCCTACATTTCAAATGCATTAGTTGTATGGTTAGATACATTTCATAAGGCATATTCATAATGGAAAATTCTTATGCATAAAGATATAATCGTGCAACTATTTTAGCCAATACATTAGAGGAAATTTCAACTCAAAATGGGCCTCCTAAGGAAAATAATAAAATAATAGTTAAAATAATACAATAATATTTATTAATTTTGGAAGAAGAAAACAAAAAAACTATTTTTTTTGTTTGTATTTTCGACATATCTTCCTGTTGCAAGGATTCTATGGGACATATCTTCAAAAGGATCAACAATAAAACAACCAAAGAACAAACGTACAACACAAGAGCCTACTTATGCTACATTCAAGGTGTCACTGATAAGATAGCTAGAATCCTTAGGAAAAAAGAAATCGCAACTTCTTTCAAACCCCTAGAGACCATTAAGCAAAAATTGAGACCCATTAAACACCCAGTAGACCATAAACAATTTAGAGGAGTCTACACAATACCATGTTCTTGTAATAAATGCTACATAGGAGAAACAGGACGCTCCTTCCACACTAGAATAAAACTTACATTGTGCCGATGTAAGGAATGAAATAATTCAAACCTTTTCCCTACCTAAACATTCCTTCAATACCAAACACCAATTGCGTTTAGAAGACACCCAAATCCTTGTTAAAGAAGACCATTTTCTAAAAAGAAAGTTTAGGGAATCTTTGGAAATTTTAAAACATCTGAACAACCTGAATAGGTATGGGGTCCTTGAGATAAGTACTAGTTGGCTTCCCCTTCTTCAGAAAGCATAAGAAAGAGCCACTAGGATACTTCTTAACTAACACCTAATCCTTAGTTACTACCTTTATTTTAAATTTCAACCCCCCAATAAAATAATTCAAAATCAGGAATAATTAAATACCGACATACCTCATCAACTGCATTCCAAATGATTATTAATATCCTTGATCAAGAAGCTCCTCAAAAAACTTGACAATCATCCCGATGATGAATTCGGTTCTGGATTTGAAACGTCAAATGAAAATAATGACTACTATGGAGCCTCCGAAACAAATTGAAGATATCTCCCTATGTTTTTACTCAAATTTTCATCATGAGAGCTCGTTAGATGTAGAATTAAATTCCGCATCCAACGATTACCCACTATGTATACTTTTGACGAACCCTGCTACCCCAAAATCAATAAATACTTGAAAAACTGGATGATAACATCATCATCATGTTTTTTCAAGTATTTCTTATTTTTCGGGTAGCAGTGTCCGTTAAAAGTATGCAGAGTGGGTACTTGTTGGATGCGGAATTTAATTCCACATCAAATGAATATAAACAAATTCATAACCAAATAATATCATGAAATAACAATTGAATACTTATCTTTATTCGTTTCATGGGTAGACTCCTTCTTGAGCCTTGAGCTTCATCATCTTCTTCATTCATAACAACATCATTTCTTATCCAAATGCTAAGATGGATAAGAGGTTCTTCAAGATCTGAGTCCTTCATATTACTCATTACTTGATAGATATTCTTTGGATCATGAGAGCTTGATATTTAGTTTATCCCATTTTCTCTTCTCTTATTATGAGTCAAGCTTCTTCTTGTGTGCGCTTTTCCCAAAGTCTGCTGAAGTTAATCACTTCCTTTTGGGACACATTCATCGAATGAATGAATCGCATGATTCTACGAGGTCATTTAAGGTGGTTATAACAATATCTTGTTCTTATTCAATTGCTTCATCATAGAAACACACACTTCCTTTTGGTGTCTTCAAGGATTACACATGAGGGATGAGATGTATTTAATATAATATGCAATGATTCTACTGCCTCTATCCTTAGCCTCATCTCCCTTTGGCTCCTAGACCTTTCTTACTGAAATATTGATCCAAGAAAATTTATTCAAGGATCATAGACGTCCTATCATTCCACACTCAGAAGTTGTCAGATTCACCAAGATTGTCATCAAGTTGGTGTGGTTAGTCATTTTTGAAATGAGAACCTCAAATGTAAATAGAAAAAAATTAGATCTTACCGATTTGAGGTGTTCGTCCTGGTTCTAGATCTGGATGATCTAGGGTTTGTTAGAGGAACCTTAATTTCAAAAAAATTGAATTTAAAAATTCTTATTGGATATAAATATGGGCCTATTCAAGGAGAGTTGTCCAATGTACTCCTTTTCTGAAAACATTGGAGGGAAGCTCTCAGAATTAAAAGCCCTAATTTTCCAATTTATTCTACATAAATGTCTGGTGTTGTTTTTGCAGTATATTTGAAAGTATTGCGCCTATGTGTATAAAACTTTGTACTGAGGTAGCTTCATTTGTATTCTTTCCAACACCATAGGTTTGAGGAGAATTTGTTTCACCAATTGGGAGCTATGAGAGTTTTCCCAAGGTGACATGTTTTAGGACTATTCAGCATAGTGAACTTGTATAGACTTCCACATGTCACTATTTCAAATTCGGGGTATAAAACTTCTACCAAAGTAGGTACATTCTGTGCCCTATGTGGAAAATTGTGCGAAATTTCATTTGGACTATCGTATCTCAAAATATAAAAAATTCTCCCTAGATGTCATGTTTAGGGATGAATCTAGGGAGAGGATGGAACCCTCATTTGTAGGAAAAATATCTCCTAGAATATAGTGAATCTAGTGCTAAAACATTTACACATGGTTCATCAAGAATTTATTTTCGTCCTCTAAAATTTTCGGCTCCTGATCCTTCTCCAATCTCGAGATATAGCGAATGGACCAAAATTATTAGTTTTAGTCTTTTAGGGTTTTCTCGTTTGGGGTCAAATTAGGGTTTGAATTTCTCATATTTTTACTCAACCAGAAAATTAAATTTTGGTCTCTAAATTTTGATTTTGAGGAGGATAGAAATCCTATTCTAGACTCACTAAAAAAATCCTCTTTTATGAAAGGCCCTAATTTCCCACAATAGTGACAATTAAAAAGTGGAAAATGCCTAGAATCAAATTCTGCTTCGACAGAAAGATGTGGACTTCAATGGAGAGTTAGCCTAGCCTATTTTTGCTGATGATATGTGGAGAGAGACCCAAAAATTAAGAGTATCTACATTCTGCAGCTTCACAGTGTCTTCTTCTCAGGTTAGCTCTGATACCATGTAAATTTTTTATCATTTAGTCAATATGATCTAGGATCTTATCTGAGAGAATAACATGCACAAAAATAATCACAAGAGAAAAGAGACACAAAGAGTTTTCCTCTGGGAAACCATAAAGGATAAAACCCCATAACTTACTGATAGATAGAAGAGAACCAATAGAAAAAGTAAAACCAAAAAAAAAAATGATGATCTCCAACAGTTGTTCTCTCTCTCACTTGTGCGAGCTCCTCTTCTCTCACGCATGCACTGTAGTTAAGTGAGTGTGTGTTCCAAATAGAGAGTCTCACTTTCTATTTATACTTGTTTTCGACTTGACTTTTACTCTTACAGGGTCGACCACACTAGGAGATTCTAATAGCCCTAATACCCCTCAACTCTAGGGACTATTGCCCTGACTTACAATGGAGGGTTAACCTAAACTCAATTATGGGGACTATTTCCCTGACCTATAAGGGAGGGTTAAGAAATACAATAAGAAATATACAAGTGAATACATTATGAAGTTACAAATACATCAATAGTATTTTCCTCCATAATTTCTTAGGAGCCACCTTGGAGAGGTGCAGGACATTTTCCTTCGTTGTACTTAGATAATTCATTTTTTTCTTTTAATTAAGGCTTTGTAGTGATTTATCTTGTTCATTTTATAAAATCTGTAGTAGCTTTCTTAATTTCTTTTCTTGCATATTTACACTCTTGATGATGCAAAGGCTTGGTTGCGATCACTCATTTTAGTCGAGACATCAATAGAGAACTTGTTAATGGATGATGAGAGGGTTGCAGAAAAACTATCATAGATATTTTATGTATTCTCCATACTAGATAAAGGAAACAATTCATTTTTTAGATCATGGAGAAAATGTCAGCATTATTTTTATCGAAGATCAGGTGTTCTTGGCAATGATAGTTTTCCCCCCTCATATAGTTATGCATGGCAATATTGAGAGTTATAATTAAAGGTCTATGATCTGATTTGAGATGATATTCATTGAAAATGTTGAAATCTATCAATTTGTTGTATAGAAGGATGTTAGATATAAAATAATATACCACAGTACTGTCAATCCGAAATATTGAAGTCATCTGACTAAAGTTTGACCATTTTGTGAGACCCATGCAGATGATAAGATCTTTAGCACTACAAAATTTGACCAACTCGAAACCGAATAATTTTTCATGTATATCTTAAGAACTTGTTTTGTACCTATTAGCCAGCTCAAGGTGTTTATCTAACCCAAGAGGTTTAGGGTTAGAATAATTTCTTAAAAGAATAGCTTGGTTACTAAAAGTACGAGCATTGAAGTCACCATTCAAAATTATAATGTCTTCCTTCCTTCAACTAGAAATATCATATTCTAATTGTTATAAATACAATTTTTTATCTAAATTGTTTTTTTTTATAGAAATTGGAATTAATAGGGGTAGAGTAACAAATGGATCGATAGGATTTTTCATCATTAATGTATGTGATATCTATCAAAATAAATTAGTTGTAAGGGTATTTCTTATAAATCTTAATATCTAGGAATATGTTCTTCATAATGTAATAGTTTATACCCCTCATGCCTCTATGACATGATCGTTCATTCGATATTTACCATAGGACATATCCATGTATATTGGGGACCTTAGAATCCTCATGTTCCCAAGTTTCAACCAATAATATAATATCATGTTCACTCGATATCCAACATAACATAGGGCCTTTGCTCCATAGAAAGCCTCAATAGTTCGAGAAAAAGATTTGGAGTGTGACAAATTTCTATTTATTGCTATCATTTTGGTTTCTATGTCTAAGGACATCTTTCCTATTTCTCATTAATTCCCATTTCCCCTCCTTTCTATATTATTTTACATTTCGGACCTCCTTTCTTAATTCACCTTGATCCTATGGAATGAGGTCTTCATTTATAAATGCCCGTGAGCCTTTTAAACATGAATCCTTACTGAGTATGTGGTATTTTTATTTGGTGGATCTAACCTCAAACCATATTAGCCTTTCTTTATTCTCATATAATTTCACCAACCTATTTTCTTATATCACATCGATAGTTTCAATTTGTAACCTATTGTAAAGTTATGTCTTGACAATGACTAACATATCTTCTTTTGCCTCTTCTTTTAAACCAAAAATTATGAGGTTTAAAACTCTTTTGTTACACTCATGGCATAAGGCTATGAGCTTATTCATTTTTTCTTTAATGGGTTTGATATCTATTTTACCTTTATATTACTTAGGGCCGGATTGTGGTTAGCCTTTTAATCTAACTCTTTAATCGTATCCTTTCACTTAATATTTTCTATTATATCTGCCTCTCCTTGTTACAATGTTTTTTTAATTTCAATTGCATGTAGTCGGATCTCCATTATCTCTATCTTGTTCTCCATTTTTAATAGATCTTACTGTTTATTTTTTTGGGATCACTTCTTGAAAAATGTAAATTTATTATGCAGCATGGCTTTTAAATCATAAAGTTTAGCCTTTCCTTCTTCCCTATGTTTCTCTATTGGCTCCATAAATTAGGAAAATGTAATGTTCTCTAGGGTGATTGTGTTAGGCCATCCTTTCACGATTTTTGGTAAATGCTATGAATTACTCACATTTGTGTAAAGAAGTAAAATTCACATTTAAGTAAAGAAGTAAAAGTGTATCCATGAAAAAACTAAAACTAAAAATATCAAATATAAAAAAATAGAGAACGGAACTTATGCACCTAATTTAGAGCCCCAAATAAATGATATGATAAAGAAAATATTAAAAAATAGAGAACAAAGAAAGAGTGCCCAAAAATTTTACAATAATGTTTTCACCTTACCAAGGGTTGGCGCAATTTTTTTATGGAAATAATGTCCATAAAATTATTATTACTGCTTATTTATATTCACCATGATTTATTACTATTATTATTATATATTTTATTATATATGTAGATATATAGCTAAGTTTACAAAATAAAAAAGTTAACAAAATTTTAACCAACAATCATAATAAACATAATTATTAAACCAAGCACACACATTTATCTTAGAAACATGGTTATTATGTCCCCACTCGAGGGGATATATATGAATTGGTCAAGGTGATTAGTTGAAGTAATTTGTTGCAACTTTAACAAAATTCTATAATTTTTGCTATAGTTTGTATTAATTTTTTTTAGGAATTATTTGAATATTGATTTATCTTGTTTTTTATTGGTTGATATAGGTGACTTAAGCGTGGGACTCTGTGCCCCAAGACCCGCTAACGTCACCAGCATTAACTCAGTCAGGCTCTGAATTGATGGATGGTTCGAAGATATATGACATGTTGTCTCCAAATTCAAAGCAGTCCCATTCATGCGAATCGAGAAGTTCGTCAGGCCAGAGGCTATCTGAGGGCAGTGCAGGCAGCATATAATCAAAACCATTGTATTCAAATCCTTCACAGGTTTTAGCTTGAGAATCTAGAAACTCTTTGGTGGAGAGAAATTCAAACCACCAAGCCGAGTTGACGAGATTGATGGTATCATTCCACTCCATATTGACCTCCAATCGATCTGATTTCAGCCAACTCTTCATCGTCCATGGCTACATGCCAAGATTTATACTCCTGATCTGTTGATAAATCGATGATACTTTGGAGGGGTGGTGAGCAGGAGTTTGATGAACCTGTTGTAATTTGCCACGAGGATGAAGACCCGGTTGATTCGGCCATAAAAAGATCATGATCCGAATAGGATTCGGCCGATGGCTGAGGGGAGAATTGGGATGAACTTGGTGAAAAATCCATGGGTGGCAAAGAAAGAAGGCAACTATTAGACCATGAAGCTGGACTGGAGAGCAAAATTTTAGTCTCAGGGTACACTTGTTCTTGCTGCGTGGATAATCCGAAGCTGATAGACCTTTGATCTTGTTGTATTTCAGAAAAAATGAAGGAGTTTCCGGCCTGTGGAAGGGATGCTTGAATATGGCTTTCCAAACTACTAGGCTGTTGTATCTCCCTACTGTTTCCTTGTTCAAATTTATGGGTGGAGCTGAGTGGAGTGACATCGTTGCTTCTGAGGGGTCTAGAGCAAACGGGACAATCATTTGTAGGGTAAGTGAAGTTTAGCCATTCCTCTAGGCATACCCAGCACAGAAGATGACTACAAGCAGTGATAGTTTTGGCCTCATTTGCTCTACTAACTCCTGGCTTGATGATACAGGCATGGCATCTATTGTTTGCTTGGAAGAATTTAACATTATTCCTTCCGGGCTTCATTTTTTCAGCTTCTTTAGAGGGGCAGCTGCTAGCTGCGTTGGGCTTTGTAGTTGGATTTGATCCCATGGAAGCTCTGTGAAATTTGAGGGCCATAACTATCTCTCTCCTTGTTTCTGCCATGTCTAGCAGACGTTCCTGGTAAGGTCTGCTAGTGTGAAGCCTCCTCCTTACCTGCTTCTTAGTTCGTGTCTGCTTCTCTTTGTCATTACCAATTCCATCATTCCTGCAAGCTTTCTTTCCTTCGTTTATAGCAGTTTCTTGCCCATCATTTCTATTGGATGCTCTCAAGCCAATCTGACTATCTGAATCTAACTGAAATGGCCCATTTGGGTTCTCCTCATGTAAGGACTCATGAGGCATTCCCTTCTCAAGGTGTAAAACAGAATTAGGGTTTTCACCATTCATCTCCTGATCAAGAATGATTTGCAGATCAGTCCTTTTGGCAGATGCATGGTTTCTAGTAGAGGTGAGCTGCTTCACCAGGCTACGAATATATGCACCAGATAGATGGGGTTTTTCTTTTATATGCCGATCTGCCCCTACTTTGCTCCCAACTGCCCTTTGCTTGGAACGACTCCTCATCCTCCTCGTTCAATTGAATTTCGAATGAATGCCGATTCACCAAAATCAGATGGAAAATTCTCCAAATAAATCTCGCAAAACCCTAAGCATATATATATTAGATAGATATATAACTCTAAAAGCCTCTAACACTATTTTCAGTATTTGCAGGAACCAGTATCATCTCACAATTGGCAATGGCGAATGGGTGAACAGATGA
>LPNX010881759.1:61120-87717 GCA_001517045.1 Pseudotsuga menziesii | reverse complement strand
TTGCTGAAACCTCCATTACTAAGTTATTATTATTAAAATTAATGTTCTAAACAACCTCTTTTGAATCACAGTCTTTTATTTTTCACTTATTTTGGTGTTGAGNTAACTTTTACAACCTCATATTCTTAAAGTTATAAACAACTTTTCCTTTTCGTGTTGTTCTGTCTAAAGCTCTAAGATCCTTGACAACTCTGCTATCTCTCACTTGCTTGGAATTACAGGCACCATCTTCCATCTCTACCACCTACGCTCCGAATTACACACGCTATGTGCCATGGGCTTCCATCTACCATCTCCATGGTCTCTAACTAACATCTGCAGTGTCACACCTATACCGCCATGCACTCAGTCGCAAAACCCTGCACTTGCCACCTTCACGATAATGCAAATGAGCTAGAGGCCTATATAAAGAACAATTTTGTGATCTAACAGTGCATAATTTTGTGGTCTAACAGGGAGTCTCCATTAATTTATGGTTTTATTGGTTTTATTTTAAAGGTTGCTTAAAGGATGTTGTTGTATTTTGCCGCAAATACCTTCTTGTGAAGAGAGAAGCGTTTTGCAGTTCTTTCCTTGACTTCATTATCAATGAGGCTAGGTAAAAAATAATAATGCTTCTTTTTCTCAAAAGTATACTTTATATTTATTAATTTCATGCTAAATTTTAAAGCATTAATCGAAATTCTTCGACCCAGGGCTAAGCTGGAGAACAAAGATGAACGATTCGACTTCATAATAGCTCGCATATCCTAGAGGTCCTTATTATCAATTGTACACAAAATATTTCTATGACTTTGTTCTAAAGCCACGTCAATTAACAACACAAAGAAATATTTGATCATAATAATAAGGCACATCAATTAACAACATAAAGAATAAGTTGATCATAATAATAAGGCATGCTTCTAGCAGTACTGTAGTTTTAGGATTCTCACCGATAATTACAGCTAACTTCATTTCGAGTCTTGAGTTTCATAGAGTTTTATTCATTGACTTGAAATGAGAGAACAATAACCAACAACCCCATTATTTCAACATAAATAAAAATAAAAACAAAAACAAAAATTGGTGAAGAAAACAACTTTCATTAACAAACAACATCGGTTGAGCACAATAGCACTGAAAGATCGACTATCCCTTGTATCACAATGTCATCAAAGAGTTTATGGTAGAGTACGTATTACTAACATGGAGAATTTATTTTGTTATTTCGGTCAAAAAAAAGTACTTGGAACTGAAGGATCGAATCAACAACGCCATGGAGATGCGCAGGGTTCCATAAGAGAAAGAGAAAGAGCACAACCGCTTCAAAGAGTGGATTTCAAGAAGCACTTCGTGAGAGATCGTCGCAGCATAGTTTAGGTCATTTCTAGTATTAACAAATTAACCATGAAAAATTGCTTCACGTCTACTTAAGATAGGACCAACACTATCATTCTAATTGTGCCTTTTATAAGGACATTTTATTTGTAAGAACAGGTTTTATTAGAGAACGAAGAGAACAAAGACAACGAGAGGCGTGATTTGTCGAGTCTTACATATGTCTCGAATGAAAAGCGACTTGGACATCCCCACCATTACAAGGCTGGTGCTCTTAATGCTCTGGTATTGTCTAATGTATTGTTCTACTTCTTATGACGTATGTTATCCAAGAGATTAACAAGGTTAGAAATACAGTTTAGATAAAGTCACCGAATCATACAGCAAGTTTGTTTGTAGTGTGGACATATAAGAGTATGTTGCGTAATGAGCAATCATCCCTTCATTATCACTCTTGATTGCAACATGTACACCAACAATACTCAAGCGCTTCATGAAGCAATGTGCTTTTTCATCACCCCAAAATAGGTCACCAGTTTGCATTCATCCAATTCCCAGAAATGTTGTTACAGGTCCACTATTGGTCAGCATATTGGAACTTTCCTTGTTTCATGTGGAATTATGTCCAAGGGTTAGCTGATCGATCTACCTACCATTTTATCTTCTTATGTCTGGAATGAGAGTAATTTCTTAGCTAAGTCTTGGAGGAGGTGTCTATGCAAGACAAAGACGATCGGTGAGTGTCTGCTCATTGTTTCTTGCATGTAGTGGAGTTCTCCATCTTCCATGCAGTGGAGTCTGCTAAAATAGTTTATTTTCTGAGTCTGCTAAGAAGAACCCATGTGAGTTTCCTAAAATAGTTTATTTTTTGAGTCTGCTAAGAAGAACCGAGGCGAGTCTGCTAAAATAGTTTATTTTCTGAGCTTGCTAAAATAGTTTATTTTCTTTTAGCTGAAACTAAATCTTATTAGAAGAAATAACCTAAAATTGCAGAGCGTCTCTTAATGGCCAAATCATAAGGCGTTTTTCCCATATGTGAAAATCCTGATTGATTCCTCTATTTTGAGATTTATACTAACTGAGTTTTGAGGCTTTTTTCCCAGACGTTTAAGCTTGCATAATTTATCTCTTTTATGAATTAAATAACTTTGCAATTATCTTTCTTGGAAACGTTTTGGTGTGAATAAAGAATGGTTGGGTGAATTCCGTTGCTAAGAAACATTTTATTGGTGCTACAAATAATTGCACCAAAACCAAGTGATACAAATAATTCCGTTCCAAGTGATACAAATAATTGTCCAAAACCATGACCTGCCAAATTACACAAGGTTCTAAGCTTAATTTTTGTTATTTTATTCAAATTTCTTCTGGTCTCTTCACTATGTGGATATGTGGGTTTGTTTGGGCTATAAATACACAAAATTTTTGCTTGATTTTTACTAGGTTAAGTTGAAATCTTCAAATACGTGTAATCTTGTTTAAACTTACAAATATCTCTCAAAGCTATTTCAATTTGAGAAAAAAAACTTATTAATATTTTTAATAAATTTGCCTAAATAAATATATATATATATATATATTTTTATTATACAAACTTTAACATTTTGGCACATAACCTAAACATATAACCTCTACACATAAGGTGAAAAGGGCACTTTGAGCCCTGGATTCTTTGCCCAAGTCTTAGAAACCTTTGAAAAATATAACTATAAGGGTTTAGTAAAGTGTCGACTCAAAGTTTCAGTTTTTTATGGTATAGTTTTAGATTTTTATTGCAAAGACATTTTTGTAATAGTTAACTCTAATCTTTAAATTTTTTGTCTTATAGCAATAACTATTAACAATAGTGGGGAAATTGCCACCTCGTGTCTCTTGTTTAAAATAGGTTATTACAAGGTCCGGGCCACCAAATATCAAGGGGCTAAAAAATCATAAGTGAGACCATGAAAATTTTCATATATATACTATGTAAACATAAAGTTGGAGTTTAAAATAACTAACTAAAATTAAAATTCACATTTAATTTCTATTTTGAAATTTTGAGATGTAAAATAACAAATAACGATTTACCTCTGAAATTTGAACTTAACATCATACTATTGATCCTATTATACCATGACATCATCCTATGAACTCAGCATGCTACCGTCATAGGGACACATTAGAAAAAATAACAAAAAATGTAGCAAAATCACAAGAGGATTTGAAAACTATAGATAATATTTACTAAAATTCCAAATCTATGTAAAATTTAATTGAAATTCCACAGGATTGGATATCTATGTCTTCTATGCAATGTATTAAAGAAAGTAGAAACTTGGTGGCATTGGAATTTACCTTTATCCCCTTTCCGAGGTCTACTAAGTAATATGATTTTCTTTCTGACCTTGTGCCATTCATCCAAAATTTTGGTTTTCGATTTGAATCCAACCTTCAAATAATAATAATATACACGACTTCTTCTATTAAGAATGTTGGCTTACAACTAAACACAAACACTAAAAAAAACATGTATATAATATACCACTATTTTAAATACAAAAATTGGGTATACATTTATAAACTAGACACGTGGTAGTCTACTAATGTACGTGAAGAGAAATCATTATGAAAACCAATATGAAATGATTAACATAAAATACACTTATTGCATTTCAATCACCTAGAATAGTTCATCGCCATAATAAAGAGCTTACATCTTTATAATGGGAAACAGCCTAATGGAAATAGAATCCACTATTTTGGTGTTCCTTTTTTCAAGAAGAAAAATTCAATTTTTATATAAATTTCAAAGGACTGGTATACAATCAGAAATTCACTTTAAAGGAGATAAACTTTCCAATCCAAATAACCATAATTGCATATACCCAAAAAAGACTGCAACAAACATTTTATATCTTCTTTTCTTTTTATTCATCTTTTTCCAATAAGCAATGTCATTTAACATCTAAAAAGAAAGATTTAAAGTGTGTTTATGACACTTTTCATTTTCTAGAAATTTTTGTACGGTCAAAAGACCATCTTCAAGCTACATGGCCTCTTTGGAAAGCCTATCCGTCACCCGATTGTGTTCTTTGAAAATGTGATTGCAAGAATTTTTAAGAGATCTAGTAGCCAAATCTCTGATTCTGCTACAGCGATGATCTAGATCGAGAACTTCCAGTAATGCCTCATCATTGACCCAATCAATGATTATTTTTGAATCACGAAAAACATTCAACTCTGGAATCCCCATCTCATCGGCAACAAATAATAGTCCCCAGAGGGCTAAAAGTTTAGCCTTGGTGTTAGTACTCTCTCCACATTGCAATCTAATACAAAAATAATGGTCACTGCCAATGCAAAGTACAACACCTGCACCTCCCATCAAATTTGCTACAGCACTATAAAAAAACAGTGATTTTTGTTTATTTTAGGTCCCATCCCAATATTCCTGATCTTTCTTTCTCTTGCTAATATCAGATGTTCATCTAAAAGTTGCAAGCATTTTAGAGCAGTTCTATGTATTGAAGGTTCAACACCATAAAAAATACAATCATTTCTAACAAGCCAAATAACCAAGTTGCAAAAAAAAAGGAAGGTAGCATGGTGTAATACCAGATCTGAACCAAGCATAAATATTTAATATTTTCCTTTATACTTTTGCTCTCCCAAACAAAATCAACTGCTAAGGCTTCAATAACAGGGTTTTGAACAGCTTTACCAAAAATACATTCCACAAAAAGATGAACAGCGGATTCGCCATCAGCTTTGCATAAAGGACACAAACTAGGCCCTATCCAGCCCCATTTACGAGATTGTCCCAAGAACTAATCTTATTGATCAACAAAAGCCAGTTAAAACACTTATTCTTAATTGGGATTCTCAACTTCCATAATTCTTTAAAAAACCTATCTCACTGTAAATCCAAAGTACGAAACCCATGCATTCTCCTTTGTATTGAGTTTGATTCCCAAGGATCTAAAAGAATGGATGTATGTACTCCACTCTCTTTTCCAATCGCCACCCAATTCAAGTTCCTCTGCCAATAGCCAAAGATCACCAGAACCGATCGACCCACTCTCCAACATATGAACATTGACACCACGACCCACTCTCCAACATATAGGCTTGCTTATCCAGCAAAAGAAATGCAGAACCCATTCCAAATAATAGATGTGTTGGAAATCGAGTGAAGTGTTCCTTCAAAGAGAGGGTGTACACGTTTTGGAAAGAATCCTAAAAACTAGGATTGTATGTTTCTTGAAACAAGTATTTTTTCTACAGAAACTTCTTATGTATTTTCATAACCATATTACTCTAAATATTAATTTTATCTTAATCCATAAGGAAACACTCTCATTACATAAACTCCTGATGTAACTTAGATTTTAATCTATTCTAGCTAGATTTTTGCTTTAAAAGTCTTTAATCTTCTTATACTCAAAGTAAAACACCATATTTCCCAATAATGTTTTAGGGATTGTTCTTTCATTGTTTTAAAGAAGGAAGTTCTTACAAAATTCTGATAACTAATGTTTACTCTATTTTTCTTTTAATTAGTTTTGTTGAAGACAAAATTTAGAGATGCATTAGATATATGGCAAAATCGCAAGAGGTTTTTAAATCTATGGATAATATTCACTAAAATTCTAACACTAAAGAAAATCTATAACTTCCATGAATTGTATTAGAGAAAGAAAAAACTTTGTCCCATTCGCATTTCCTTTATTCCTTTTTCAAATTGTACTAGTAATATGATTTCCTCTCATATATTTTTCCAAAATTTTGGCTCTATTTTTCACTTAACCTTAAAATAATAACAATATACATCACTACTTTGATTAGGAATGTTGGCTTACAACTAAAAAAACACTCAAAATGGGCATGTATGCAATATAAGCATATTCGAAAGACATAAATTGTTTATACCTTTATAAAACTAGCCCCATGTTACTCTAATAATGTACTTGAAAATAAATCAATATCAAAACGAATATAAAATGATTAACATAAAATACACTTATTGCATTTTAATTACCCAGAATACTTCATCACCATAATAAGGAGCTTAGATATTTATAATTGGAAACAGCCTAACGGAAATAAAATACACTATTTAAAATGTAGAGTACGGTTCTTTAAAAGAGAGATTGCATGATGCGAATTTATTCATGGTTGGGTGGAACATGGTAGTTCCCAAGTTATTCGATTGATAGATATGACGTCAGAATTGTCTAAATTCTTAATAATTCTGTATGCTTCAGTGTGCAGGGTTCTAGCCATTGATAAACTACAAGTTGTAGGTATGAGATTTTTACTCTCTCTAAATTCTTGAATATTTTACTAAGTGGGGTTTATAATCTTGAACGGGAATATGTACATTAAATGCATGCTTCAGCTATGTTTTGATTTGTTTATAGAATCTAATTTGAATTATCTCTACATAAAACTCTAGGGATACATTTTATGTTACAGGTTCATTTATTGCTTAAACATTAAACTCAACCATTATCTCCTAGATAGGAGTTTTATAGTTTAAATTCTCTATGTATTGATTTTGTTGATATAATTGTAACTTCAAAATGTATTCACTTGTATTTCTTATCTATTGTAACCCGATGTTTATTCCAGGATGTTCTTGTGTCATGTCATGCACCAATGTTCCGATTAGGAAGATCTATAATGTAAACAAGTCATGTCAAGTCATTGTGGGTAACCCTCCTGTTGGAACCGGGATTTGAGCCCCCAAGGTCGAGCGAGGGGAGGCCGCTTTTGGGCAACAACAGAACCACTTTAGATTGCACCTTTGGCCCTGTGTAGTCAGATAGGGATCTCTTGTTTTGTCACCGGATTCTACTCCACATAAGGTTGTCAATCTTGTGTGTCACCAGAGTCTACTCCGCATAGGATTTTCAATCGGCATGATTAGGGGGCTAGGATCTTGAATGGGGAAAAGTATGTTGAGGAGAGGTGCATGGTGGGATTACCGAGGGAAAGGAAGAATGGGAAAATGGAGTCGAAACCTATGTAAGTAACGATTACAAAGGGACAGAATGACATGGGATTGCAAACAAAGGCAAGATAGCCGCTAATTTCCCAATCAGGAGATATTTAGTGAGGGATTAGAGGACAAGAAGGGACATCCCATCGCATGGAGAATGAGCGAGATGAATTCCATGCAAATTTAGAAGAACCATGGTTAAATTCCTAGAACAACAGCATGAGCATAGCAAGTATGAATTCCTAACCATTATACACTAAGTTGCAGACATGAAAGCAATCAACAAACTGGAATGGAAACATGAAACAAATTTACATGTAAATGAAATTACATATTGGGAAAAGCAATGACACATGAATCTTTGCCATGAGAAACCGTTCTTTCACTGCAATTTATTCATACACAGGTATCAAGTTTTACAAATGGGGTGCCTTAGTCCGGGAATGTTTCCCAATCCAATTCCCTAACTCCTTTCTCCCTCTATTGGGAGCATTTTTATATAATCCTATTACTGAGACTACCGAATTAAATTTGTTACAAGTCGCCATCAGGGGTTAATAGTGTAAGGAGTGGACTATTGCCACGTTTTACAAATATAAACAAACATTATGGTGCTAGTGTCCGCATTCGGTCTGGGTAATAGCTCGATGTGTTCGACCGTCATGACGGATGATGAGTATCATGCCTCCCTCTCTGTCCAAAACGTGTGCTTCCACCGTTTTCAAATGCAGCTTTCCGCATGGTCACACGCTAGAAAAGTGGTTTTCCTCCTTCATTGGTCCCGCAGCATCTGCCACCTCCTTCCTCTCCGGATAACACTATTACCAGTGGGCTTTGGAAGAAGTGTTGCATCACTTCTAGTTGAGACAAACCTGTGGGTTGGTTTTTCATTCTTATACTCCTCACCTCTAGTGAGGTGATCTCTCCCACAGGCACAAGGGTGTAGCGTATCTACACTAGTCCCATCACCCCTGGCAAGTGGACTTCATAAACCGGGCTATTAGGGCTTTAAACCCTTGACGCTCCCATCCAAAAAAATGTTTATACATGGAATAGTGAATGATTGTCCCCTTCTGCAGAGGATTTGGTGGGCATGATGCTATTAGGGGTTCCTAAAAAAACACCTACGAGAAGTAAGTGTCCAAACCTCACATCGTTGGAGATGTGGGTATCACGTCTAGGCCTCAATGGCTAGTGTCATCATTGTCATGCAAATACCAAGGAGACAAGTGATTATGGAACCTTCTCATCAACCATCAACACCCCCATATGGAAAAGCTTCTCAAACCAGATCTTCATTGTCAAACTCTATCAGGCCTTTGCGGATTCATGGAGAAATAGAACTCGGGCTCTGGAGATATGTTAGTTCACTCTTGTTGAATTGAAGGTAGTGTTTATAGGGCTTCAGGACTGATCTTCACAAAGGTTGGTCAACATTCCTGCACATTTTGTCATCGAGTGCATCTGGTCTCAACATGTGCAAAGGCATGAGCAGAGCGATCCTTTACTTGCTAGGGATCTAGTCATTTGGTTTCATCGGCCATGGTGCCTTACTATCTGCTGTGGGAAGCAGTTGTGGAAGCCATCTGGTACAGTAGATCCATGCTGCATATTTCATGAAGTGGACACTCCACGTTTCCTTGGTCCTTTGAAGTGGGAAACAGAATGGCCCCCCGCGTCGCATTGGATTTGCGTCGTGTGAGCAGCGGATTTGTCAGCTAATTTCCTCATTTTCGTAGTCTAGCTAACACAAAATCCTCCTATCCTTTTCTGATATTACTCTACCACAAGGATGATTCCAATGCTGCGCGTACTACAAATGGTGTCATAGAAATTGGCCAATCCATGAGAGCACAGATTACACGCGTGAACACCTCCTCCGCTGTCATCTTCACACTGGATGGAAAATCTGTACCTCGGGAATCTTCTCAGTCGTTCGATCAAAGGAATATTTTATGTCCATCATCCATGTTCCATTCATCCTGCCGCCAACTTCTCTCTTCTGAACACCGCAGGCAGTTCTGGATCATGACACATTCTTAACCGTTGATCGAGATCGACCTTTCATGCAATCATCGATCCAAGTGGGCCCCACCATATTTCGCAATGGGAAACTTAGATATTTGTCCATGCTAGTTCGCATTACGAAATGAATTGCAGCCGTAGATTTATTTCTTTTCTCATCACGGTCGTCGATCTTTGCGACCTCTACCACTTTTTTCGTGATTTGAGATTGTAGTTTTACCCGCACAAGTATAGATCACGAAATTAATTTGGGCCGCAGATCTTCCCTAGATCTCATCTCAACCGTCGAAGGCCTCCGATCATTAGCATGTTTCGCAACCCAGGATGAAAGTCTTGATCATGCATATTTGCTCGCGCGAAGCGATTTGGAGCTATTGATCCACCTTCAATCAATCGCAGCCTTTGATTATGAACCATGCCCAATGTTAATAGCACCCCTATTGCTTTCCTCATTTAAGGGTGGTCACATGAAATTCGAGGGACTGGGACCCCTATGGAACCTCCGTCAAGCCCTTATATCAATCTGTTAAAAATGGAGTGTTAACAACTGGCTCCACGAGGGATGCTATCCTCCCAGTGAGGTAGCAAAGAACCCCCGTAGACAAAGTGTTGAAACCATTGGGCCGCCTTCATTCTTTCTCTGACATCTCCCTTCTGCTCCATGCCACTGCTTTAGCGAATTCGTGCCACTCTTGAAAATCCTAGTGGTGACTGTAAACCTGTGCTAGTAACTGAAAATGAAAACAAACTGAAAACAGTAATGAAGGAAATGCTCGATAACATTTGAGCTTATTTTTTCCTACCTACTCTACCTAACTTTGTACACAAGTCTGATTAAGTGAAATCAAACTTCCATTGAAGCCCATCAATCAACTTTCCTAATATTCTTGTTCTTGTATGGTGCTTGATGGAACAAAATGAAACATATAATGGGAGAAGGAAATGATAAACAAATTGATCTTTAAGGAAGAGATGCAACCAATCATTGCCTTCACCCAGACCCTCCATGTATTCGGCCACATGGTCATATAAATCATGGAAAACTCTAGGATGCTCTAACATCTACTCCTGGGGAAGCTGTCGAGAGCTTCCTGCTTCTAGGGAGTCTTCAGGATGACACTTGGAAAATTGCATATGAGGACCTATAGAATCTCTCTCAAATGGAATATCCCTCTCTCCGCTCGAAATTTCTCTAACAAGGGCCTAATGTGCTTCGAGAGGGAGGTCTTCAGCTTTTCCAATGGAACCGAGTAGGCATAATCCTTCTATGGGAGGTGGAATTTCTGAAGGTGGAGTATCAGAAAAAGTGTTTATCTATAAACTGTTGCATCTGTCTTCATTTATGTACAAGCTTTTGGCCTGCATCACCTCCGTTTCTTTCTGCTTTTTGCTTGGAGGCCTTAACCATATGTTGTATCAATTCAAAAGAGGCATAACACAAGGGTAGGCTATAACCTCTATTGCCCTCATCATATTTTCTTGCTTCGACCTCTTGATTTTGCACTGCAATTTGATTTCTTTTATCAGAAGGTGTTGTTTCAACAACTAGCTCATCAGGTATATTTTCCAGGTACTCTTATTCATATTCATCGTACATAGGTGTACCAAACTCCCTCTTAAAATCATCCCTAGCTGATCACGGATGGGGTGGGTTGCCATCTTCAAAGAATAATTCTGTAGGAATGCCTATTCTAGCCTTAGGCCGGTCATCTTTATGCATACCATGAGAGATATTTGACAGGCCAGAGGCTTCCTCCTTCTGCTTGTAGGGCCCAACCAATTTGTATGTATCTTTTATTTCACCACCACTGCCCTGACCTGATTATTTCTTGGACATCTCAAGGTTTTTTTCAACCTCCAAATAATCAGCGAACATCTACTGCAGTGTGGTTGATTTTCTCTCCAAAAGAAGCAAGGACCAGTCAGGGGAAAAGGTTGTTGCGTAATAGATCTTAGCAGCATAAGAAAGCATGTGCATGATTGTTTGGATAAAAGATTTGGTAATAACCTACTTGACCAACAATTATTTTAACATACCTTTGTTTCGAAGATGGAGGATGATATTTTATGACTTTAATCTTGGCTTGGCTAATCATTATCCGTTGAGAAGGAACACAGTGACCTAGGACTATTCCTTCATTCATGATAATTTAAGATTTTTCATTTCTTAAGCATAAGCTAATTTCCATGTACTTCTTCAAGACAACATCTAGATTAAATGAGGACGTCTAGAATATTTCCCCATAGGGTGTGAATTAATCCATGTAAATTTTCATGCTATCATGTACAATGTTTGGAAAATTCTTAGGACAACTCTCTTGAAAGTTGTAGAGGTGTTACATAAGTAAAATGGAAGAACTCTTTATGCAAAAGTACCATAGGGTAGGCAAAAGTTGGATTTCCTACACCTACAAGTCAATTTGGATTTGATTATAGCCATTAAATCCATCTAGAAAAGAAAAAACATTTTTCAAGACAAAGTATCTAGCACTTGGTTAATGAAGGGAAGTGAGAAATGATCCTTCTTTGTTGCTTTTTTATATTTCTGTAATCTACACATATTCTCCATTTTCACCCTTTATTTGGGACTATAACTAATGGACCCATTCAATGTAATATATGTGATAGATAAAACCAACATGTAGTAATTTGTCAATATCTTACTGGACAATATATTTCAATGCTAGATTTATTATTCAATACTGTTGTATGATGGGTACACCATCTTCTTTTATATATATGTGACATTTGTAAATATCTCAATGTATCCTCTTCATATATATATAACTATAAGGAAATGTTCCATTGAGATATGTGATGAATTCAATTAGTTGTTGATCTTGATTGGTCTCCACATTCTTGTTGATCTTCAAAAAAAATTATACGAAGGATCTTAACTACCTTAAGAATTTTAGGATTTTGTTCCACACATAATACCCTCTCCTGTAGTGTTTGAGGGTGTCTAGGTGAGTGGATGAAGTTGGTGGGCCTTTTAGATGCAACTGGATTTTTAGAAAACCAATAATGTTTACGCCATAACTTTTACTTTTCTCAACCATTTCATAAAAAATTATATGCCACACTACTAGACATTGACCTCTATACACTATAAAATTCAATCCATCATCATTACATTAAGACCTTGAAAAAATGAACTAAGGAAGTTCTTCGAGTTTCTGAAGAAGTATGTGTTTACCGACTTCTACAATATAATACAGACAATCATTTTTAAAAAAAATCTTAAACGTAAATAGCATTTTTTTCTGCAGATTCTAAATATGTAATTTCTATTTCAAAATATTATATGTTTCAAATTTTATTTCAATTTCCATTGTCCTAACTCCTTAACTCAAAAGACACATTGTTAGTGTTTTTTCCATAACTTTTTCAACTCTTGATCATTTAAAAAAAATTGTATGTTTCTCTAGAAGACGTTGATCTATACATTCTATAAAAAAACCAAACCATGTTCATTTCATTAATACCTTCAAAGGATGCACCCCCAAAAGATGTACAATTTTTAGGAATGATCACTTAGACAATTATGTAAAAAAAAATTACAAATTTTACTTTCAAAAAATGGTGTTGCACTATTACAATATGTTTTGTACATGCTTGCAATTCTTTGTATCTCGAAAACATCATTTAGTTCCTCAAAGGATGCACCCACTAAAACATATGCCTTATCATTTGCTTGAAAAATAAAAAGATAATGTTAGAAAAAATGAAAGTTGACATAGTTACAGAAATTTTCAATACATACAACTTATATATTCATAAATGTGATTACATTTCCCACATTTCATATTTTTTACTTAAAGAAAGATATTTTATGTAAGTATCTTAAAAAATCCAAGTAAGTTGAGGGGTTCCTAACTTTTTTTCATTTTTCTAATGCATCTAAAGCACCAAAAGTGACCCTCATTAGCTTACACTCACCCCTCTATGAGCCCTAATCATTTCTTCTCCACCCGTTATAAAAATATCTTCAATTGCTTGAGGGTTAGGATAATTGTTTTGCAAAGAATTTGAAAACATTGTATCTTCATCAACATTTCTAAGTGAAAGAGTTGTGTTTCTGCTAATAACTAGATAAATTGTGTGATTTTAATTATAATCATCCTCCAACCATATAGGGTCTTCTGTGCTACTGAATGGTCTGGAAGGTTGGTATATGGTTATTTGATTTTGAACAATCCACTTGGAATAGTCATATCACTAGTTTTGCAGCTAATATAGGCATATATTGTTGTTAGATAAAGTCTACCAAGGATAAGAGGATAGCTATTGAGCTTGGTTTTCAATTGAAAGATAATAATGTTTGTAGGTTATTACCATGTGTCTATGGCTATGATGATTTCCTCTAAGATACCATCTAGACACATGAATTGAAATGTCTGCTAGTTTTAGAACTATTGACGTATGCCTTAGTAATGAATGCATATTTAATATTGTCATCATTTTGTTTGGTATCACGGTATGGTTTTATGTGAAAATTTAGGATTCCTGGGTCAAAATATTTAGGATTGATGACTTTTCCAAACATTGGATCTGGAAGTTTTCTAATGATATTTATTGTGGGTTGTCTTTTCCTTATTCCTGGTTTTTTGTTACAAGTTTCTTTAGTGAATTTATTGCATATTGTCACTTCCTTTTTTTTTGTTAGTAAGAAGTGGTCTTTTATATTACTTATATAAACAAAACAGATTACATAGTTGATTATAACTCCCAAAACATGGATTCATACAATCGTCATGGAACTAAAAAAGGAAGATATGACGAAGAAACCATACCTAGTGTCTAAATATAGTGATGGTTGCCTATCCTTTATACAATGGAAACCTCTCACACCTATAGATTTTAAAGGAGAAAAAGGTAGGAAGATAAACCATGAACAGAGAAAAGCCATGAATCGAGCAAGCGAGAGAAGAGCATATAATGTTGATATGAGCCTCTAGTCCTTCCTAATGGATTCAACTTCATCCTCATTGGCGTTGCTAGTTCCAACCTCATTTCTGTCCTTGTTGGTGCATTGGAAAGGTGGTTCTGAGAGTTCATGAGATCTCTCATGTGAACCAAGATTTTCTCATCATATTCCTTAAAGGCGTTGACAGTAATCTTCAAAAGACCGCAAAAAATATTCCTTTTTGTCAAGGCTCTAGACAGAATGAACTTGAAATGCCAATAGTTCGTGATAACAACCTATGGTCCAAGCCTAAGCCAAGATTCCCCAAAAATTTATGTTTCCATGGTTGCCACAGAGTTGCATATATGCTCTGGGGTTTCTTTGCGAAAGCATTAGAGGAAATTTCAACTCAAAATGGGCCTCCTGACGAAAATTAATAAAATGATAGTTAAAATAATAAAATAATATTTATCAATTTTGGAGGAAGACAAGAAAAAAATACTTCTTTGTTCGTATTTTCGACATATATCCCTGTGTGTTTACTCAAATTTCGATCGGGAGAGCTCGTTAAATGCAGAATTAAATTCCACATCCAACAAGTAACCATTCAGAATACTTTTGATGGGCCTCTCTACCCAAAAAACAAGAAATACCTAAAAAATGTGATGATGACATCATCATCACGTTTTTTTAGGTATTTCTTGTGTTTGGGGTCGCGGGGCCCGTCAAAAGTATGCTGAATGGATGTCATGATCACGTTTGTTCAGATATTTCTTGTTTTTGGGGTAGTGAGGCCCATCAAAAGTATGTCAAATGAGTACGCATTGGATGCGGAATTTAATTACACATCCAACGAGCTCTCCCGATCGAAATTTGAGTAAACAAACAGGGAGATATGTCGAAAATACGAACAAAAAAACAGTTTTTTTATGATACCTATCTCCAAATTTATATATTTTTTTTTAAGAGGTGCTCCCATTTTAAATTTTAAATAATTTTGAATGGCTAATACATGATGACATGGAATTTGTATTATTTTTGGAAGGCCCATTTTAAATTGAAATTTCCTCTAATTGGAGCGTCCCAGTCGATGTTGTTCACATCGCTCCCCTAAGAAGCCATGAAAAATAGAATGTGAAAAAAATGGTCCAGGATGCAACACTCCTGAAACAAAGGAGGGTAGTGAGAAGCTCTTTCCTAACATCCCCTGTGATAATTTCCCAATGCACCATTCCCATGTGGTAATTCCAGTAATGGATATCAAAGAACGAGCTTCGAAATCTGTGCACGATGAGAAGCTCTTTCCCTACAGTGAGAAGCTCTTTTCCATCCTACCCTGTAATAATTTCCCAATGCATGAGATCTATGTGGTAATTCCAATGATGGAGATCAGTGAGCAAGCTTAGAAACCTCTGCAAGATGAAGTTGTTGACCTTCAGCGTCCACCAATCCCACATGATATAGCTCCTTCTCAGCAGGTGAAGAGTCTCCTAATGGCCACATAGGTACAAAAAGACATGGTCGGGAGGTATCAATGGACTTGTTGGTACCAAAGCCATGTGAATTTTTCCATTATAGATCCATCCATATCCAACAGAATGAAATACGACCTTCATTCCTAATATGTATTTCATAGCAACTGTGGGGACTATCATGACAAGTTTAAACATGCATAGATGTAGGGGAGCGTCTTCCATCTACTTTGACACGTTCCCTACCTCCAACATTCCCTATTTCTTCAACACATCGTACACCTGCATCTAGGAGGCCGTAGTATTGTGTAGCTATTTGTTTCCATTTCTCTTTATCTTCACGTTCAATGTTGTCATTCTAGCAGAAGTAGTCAATGATGGAGTTAATAATAACTCCTTTGTTGGAAATGTAATACGACATTTTATTAGACTTTCTTTTGACATGATGGAAGATGATCCCTAGGTTCGTCATAAGAATAATGCTTAGAATTATGACTTTTCTTTCTAGCCTCCAATTTTTTGTTATCTTACTTCCTGTTGAGCCAACTTGTAGTCTATTAGCCATGTTGATAATGAGAAGTGAATCCCCTTCCAAGATGAGTGGGGTCCAATTTTGGTTGAGATCCCATATTAAACTAGCCAATAATCATTCTATATCATCTTTGTTGTTGGTGGAGAGTACAAGATAGCCCTAGTAAACTTCTTGGATTTTTCCCTCGTTGTCTCTGATTGCGGGCCACCAAATCCTGCTAGACCAGGACTTCCTTTTGGAAGACCCATCAAATTTAAGCTTGTAGGTTCTAGGGGGGATGATTCCAATGGTTTGGATATTTCACAATGACATTTTCCTTTATGGCATGCCCGATGTAATCAGGTTTGGTGGTAATTCCTGAATCCTTTAAGATTTCATTTCATTTCTATTAGTGGTTAGGTCGATGTATTTCCATGATGATAATTTCAAGGTTTCAAATATGCACTTCTTTAGAATTTCCAAGAATTTCTCTTCTTTCCTGATCCTATTATTGAAGATTCTATTGTTCCTTTCAATCCATATTTTCGAGACTACAAATCTAGGGATGAGTTCCCATATTCTATTCAGAAGCATGGTGCTAAAAGGTTGGTGTGGCCAATTGGCAATGGAGTTGTCCAAGAGTCCCTTTGTTTTGGTCAATTTTCTAAATATTATTTCTCCTTCTTTCCAGATATTGTCATCAAATTTGTATTCGTCTAGAAGATGATTGATGGTTTCCCCATTTTATTTGCATAGGAAACACTAAGCTGCTCCACTACATCCTATTTTTTTCTATTCTCTCGAGTTAATATACGTATGCAAAGGGGGAGCCAAAGGAAGGTTGAAACTTTAGGCCAGAGGTTGGTTTTCCATTTTTTTTTCCATCTATTATCTTGGCCATCAACGTTTGAATTGGAAAGTATAGTGGCTTCTTCTTTCATGTTGAAGGTGTCGGATTGCGAGAATCCCTATGTTATTTTATCATTATCTTGACTTTTTTAGATTTGGTGAGTCTAGAGATCATCCCAAAACACTTGAATATCGTCTGTAGGAGTGACGTTTTTCTACCAGTTGAATATTTTCCATTTTTTGAAGTGCTCTTCTGAGTTGGCCTCATTCCACATGTCACTCACATTTGAGACATGTCTGAGTTGTAATTGTTCTCTTAGTATGGGGAGATTATGGTCATAAAAACCCTATGAAACCCTTGCAATCCCACTGTACAGGTGTGAAGCCAAGATTACTTCTCAATCCAGCTCAATAATCTAGTTTTGTTGTCAACTTTCATCTAAGACAACATTTAAGTCAACCAAGATACCACTTTTAACTCATGGGAAGAGAAATCATGGCCCATAATTATTGCATTCATGTCTCTATATCAAGAAAAAACCATGTGTTAAAACCCCAACAAATGATCCATATAATGTACCATAAAACCGTGGAGTAAGAAATGTAATAACATGTTCATTATGTTATTCCATGAAACATTTCTTTATAAACTATAGCCTTTGCATTATTTGTTTAAGGGTTACATTATGGTAGGAACCATATGGCTTACAAACTCCAAACCGTCATGCTTAGGATGGAGGATCACAATCATACCATGAGCTTAGGATATGGCAAGGCCTATGGCCTTTAAACCACTTATAAAAATATTATTACATAATGGATGGGATCAAGACTATGGATAGTCTCCCAATGATTAGGGAAAATAAAAAAAACTATTAAATTAAAAGAAAGAAAACTGAAAAACATCACATGTGAGTCTAGCTTAATTTTTTGAAAGGAGATGACCATTGCCTCAACCAACGAAACCTGGCATAGTAGATAGGATAAATATTTTAATACCTTGCATAAGTTAGAACATGAATAATCTGCTGTTAAATTACGGTAAAATCAATTCTTGTAAAAACAATTACTACACATTTTGAGGTGTGTTACAAAATGGTATGAGAGCATGGTTACAACAATAGGCCTAAACTTACCCAACACTAAAAATGATAAACAAGCCATAAAAAAAAACAAATTTATTTTATTTTTTGGTTTAATTCTCTTACAAAACAGAAAGAGAAGGATAACTGTATTTTTGTAGGGAAAACATGGCAGATGTAGGGATGTCTGTAGAATAAGAACTTCACCTGGAAAATCCTTTAAATAATGAAGAGGGTAATTTAAGGGATGGGGATATCTAGGTAAACCTGAATGAAATTCAAGATAATAAATCCGAACTGCAACGAACTCTTAAGGAATTAAGATCGGAACTAAGAAAAGTTAATGATTAAAATGAAGGAATCCTAAAAGCTCAATAGGCATTAAATACTATTTTATTAGATAAAATACATAACGAATAAAAATATAAAAATAAAGAATGATAAAATATCATACTATAAACTACACTTACAAACGTAAGGGAAGGAAACTGAAATTTTCTAGTCATAAACTTGAAACTTCTAGTGAAGAATCAATCAAACATCACTCATGAAAACAACAAGATTCAAATGAAAGAAGAGATGAAAATAAAACGAAAAATAAGTAAAACCCTGTGAGGAAATATATGGGGAATTTAAAAGTATTAAACTACCAATGTTTAAGGCTGAAATTGAGAAAGGAGAAGAAGCGGAAACCTCGTTGTCAGGGATGAAGAAATACTTCCAAATATACAATTATTATGATGAAATAAAAGCTAAAATGGTCATCTATAATCTAACTGGAAAGTCAAGTATATGGTGGCAGGATATAAAGAAGGTAAATGGAATAAACCAATGATATGTAACTTGGAAATATTTTAAAAATAATTTTAAAAGAAAATACCTCTTGGAATAGTACTATGAAGAGAAGTCCAAATAATTTTATGAGTTAAGACTAGGAGCCATTACTATGAAAGAGATCTGTAGTAAATTTATGAGCCTAATTCATTACGTACCTGACATAATTGATGAAAAACCTAAGATATACGATTTTCTCAGTTGTTTCCCTGTCATGTTCAAAGAACGGATTGAGTATGACAATTCGAAGATATTAGAGGAAGCGGTGAAAAAAGAAAATTTCTATTACGACCAAAATAAAAAATAAAAGAGAAAGTGTACCAACATGGAAGAATAAAAGGAAAATTAACTTTTATCCAAGAAAGAAACAAATTAAATTCCACAAAAACACATGGAATAGTTATAAAAGGTATCATGGTAATAACTATAAAAGCTTTAAACCACATAATTCTACAGTAAAATAAAGGGAACCTCCTATTGCTTTTAACAAGAATACTACACAAAGAGAACCCTTAAAATCTTGGGAATGTGGCGATCCACATTAGTTTAAAGAATACCCAATAAGGAATACTTTGTTTTAATGTTCACTATATTCAAGAAGCACTTATAGTTGGAGGCATGGCAAAGGAGCATACCCAGAACTAGTGCTGCATTGGAAAACCAGTAGGCAAAACATCAAACTTCCATGGTCAATATTGAAGCTATGATAAAAATTCAACCTATTTCCATGTTGATTGATCCAGGCGCGAGTCTGAGTTATATATCACCTAGAATAGTTCAATCATGTAAATTAGTATGAGAAAAGTTTGATAAGTTGTGGCTAGGACAGTTAGCCACATGTACTAAACGTAAATTTAGTAGCTAGGTTAAGAATTGTAAATTATTAATGAATGGTTTCATTATGCATGTTGAATTGGATATTCTACCTTTATATTCCTAGGATATGTTAATAGGAATGAATTGGCTAGAAAAACATCGAGTTATGGTAAATTGTTTTGACAAAACCTTTACCTCTATAAATGATAGTGGAAACACTATGAAAATAAAAGGTATTCCTAGGAAATTTACAATTAGGGAGATCTTTTATTTACAAATGAAAAGATCAGTCAAAAAAAGATGTAATGTGTTTGTTATTTATGTTATGGAAGATAAAAATAACGAAAATAAACTTGAAATAGAATACATACATATATTAAAGGAGTTTGAAGAAATATTTCTGGAAGAAGTCCCTAGAATTCCTCCGAAAAGAGACATTGACTTCATGATCAATATAATACCCAAAGTGGTGCCAACATTGAAATATCCTTACTAAATGAATATAATAGAGTTTACAGAGCTCAAATCTCAATTACAAGAATTGATTCTTAAAAATTATATTTGGCTTAGTGTTTCCCCTTGGGGATCACTAGTCTTATTTCTAACAAAGAAATATAGAACCTTAAGATTAAGCATAGACTACTGCCAACTAAATAAAATTAAAATTAAAAACTAGTACCCCTTACCTCGGATAGATGATATATTCGATCAATTCCACAAAGCAATTGTCTTTTCGAAGATAGACTTAAGGTATGGTTACCATCAAGTGTGAATCAAAGATAAGGACATCTTTAAAACTGCATTTAGGACCCATTATAGTGACTATAAGTTTGTCGTAATTCCTTTTGGGTTGTCAAACGCACCTGCTGCATTCATTTTCTTAATGAATAACATTTTAAGTAACTATCATGATAAGTTTGTAGTTTCCTTCATAGACGACATAATATTCTACTCAAAGAATGAATAAGAACATAAAAACATTTAAAGATAATTCTACAAGTACTAAGAAAATAAAACTTGTATGCTAAGTTCAGTAAATGCGATTTCTTGAAGGATATGATTCAATAGCTAGGACACGTAGTTTCCAAGGATTCAATACCATCACTGAATGGTCATTTCCTAAAAATGTAGCCGATATAAGATCATTTATGGGGATTACCAGATACTACCGAAATTTCATTAAAGGCTTTTCTAAGATTTCCTACCCCATAAATTCATTGCAAAAGAAAAGTAAAAATTTTGAATGGACTGAAAAAGGTATGGAAAGATTTAATAAACTAAAACATCTACTAACTACCGCACCTATCCTAAATATTGTTGATCCTTTCAAGGATTTCGTCTTATGTACCAACACTTGTAAAGAAGCATTAGGTGGGATATTAATACAAGAAAACTACGTCATAGCTTACGGCTCTAAAAACTTGAAGGAACATGAAAATAATTATTCTACGCATCATTTGGAACTTGCTGCCATAATTCATGCTTTAAAAATGTGGCGACATTACCTCATTGGAAGGAAATTTTTTCTTATGTCAAATAACATAAGTCTAAAATAGATTTTTAACCAACAAAATCTAAATGCTAGACAGATAAGTTGGATGTCTTTCTTAATGAATATGATTTTGAAATCAAACATATAAAAGCAAAGGAAAAAAAACTTGCAGATGCTTTGAGTCATCATGCAAATTTACTATTTGCAAGCTAGTAACTATGAATCTGATATGGAAAATCAGATCGTAAGTGTAGAAAATTATGATAAGGAATATCACTTTTTAAAAGAAAAGAATGCTAAAAGTGGATAGAAACAAGTAATAACAGATTTCAACCTAAATAATCAAGGACTGTTGCTACATAAAAATAGGTTGTACATACCAAATACATCATAGATCAAACTTATAGTCATGAACGAGTTACATAAACGAAAATAATAAGGAAATCTCAGATACCAAACAATGATTACCATGACTAGAAAACATTTCTTTTGGCTAAACATGAAGAAGGAAGTGGCAGAGTACTTATCTCGCTGCATAGAATGTCAGCAAGTTAAGTAAAAACACCCACATCCAGGAGGACTGTTGCAACCACTAGCCATTCCGGAATGGAAGTGGGAAACAATTAGTATGGATTTTATAACATGCGTATTGAATAATTTCAGAAAGCATGATTCAGTCATGGTCGTAATTTATAAGTTAAGCAATTTTGCTCATTTTATTCCTGTTAAATCTACCTATAAAGTTGTTAACATTGCAGTTATTTTTATGGAAGAGATATTCAGGTTACATGGTGTACCAAAAGTAATAGTCTCAGATAGAGACGCAAAATTTACAGGTAACTTCTAGAAAGTGTTTTTTAAGGGGTTAGGTACACAGTTAAATTTCAGTACTGCATATCATCCAAAAATGAATGAGTAGAATGAAAGAGTAAAAAAAGTCCTAGAGGACATGCTAAGAATGTATGTTATGGAAAAACAAGGTAAGTGGGAAGAGTACCTATACTTAGTGGAATTTTCTTACAATAACAATTTTCAATTTTCTGGAGGTATGTCTCCTTTTGAAATTTTATATGGATAGAAATGTAATACTCCAATTTCATGGAGAAGTCTAGTTGATAGGTTAATGTGGGGAGCCGATTTATTAAAATATATGGACATAACCGTGAAACATGTACAACAAAACTTGAAGGCTTCCCAAGATAAGAAGAAAAGTTATGCTGACCTAAAAGGAACTCCTAGAGAGTTCTAGGTGGGTGAATTGTACATAAAGGTAAAGCCCAAGAAACATTCCTTGAGATTGGGAAAGTATTCAAAGTTGGCACCATAGTATTGAAGGCCATTTGAAATTTTTTCTAAAGTAGAATCATTTGTGTACCAGTTATCCCTACCACCCGCTATTAAAGTGCATACTCTTTTTCACGATTCTATTTTAAAAAGACATATTCATGATGCTACTCATGTGATCGATTGGAATTTGATTGAGGTGGAACCCAGAGGAGAGTATCAGGTGGGAATGGAGCATATTCTCAATGGGAGAGAACTTTTACTCAGGAACCATTCCATTGGACAAATCAAATTACAATGGAAGCACCTTAGTCCGGAAAAAGCTACTTAGAAATTGCAAGGTGATATGCAAGAGGTATATCTTGTCCTATTCCAAGATGAACAAATGGAAGAATAAAAGTAGAAAGTTAGTAACATCGAGGATGGTGTTATCCTATACGGCGAGGTGTATGTAATGCACCTGAAATTTATAATTTATTATTAATTTATGTTGAAATACTTCAATTATTATTTTTTATTATTTTTGACAGAAAGTAAAAAATAAAACATTTGTAATGAACTAGTATTTATTAATAAAAGATACTGAAGGGGGACAAAAGTGGAAATAACTTTTGAAGAGTGTTTTCTGACCCATAGGATGAAAATACAAGTTGTTGAAGCTACTAAGAGAGAATCAAGATGTAGGAGGCATCATCCAAAAAAATCAGGTCACAACTCCTAATTGAGTGCTAAAGAGTAGGAGTCTCATAAATAACAAAGTCCTAGGAAAAATATTATTTAATAGTATTTCAATAAGCAAGCAGAAGGATACCATTGGATAGGGATTAAATCTAAGAATGCAAGATATGGCACATTGAAGGATTTTTCTCTTATGGTTTACCGAACAGGCTCAGGGGTTCTGGAGCAAGCAACTTTCCTGCTCTGGGAGTTGGTTCGAAGGAACAACTTTTCCACTTTTGTTTTTCCAACAGTGGTGCTCGATTCTTATTCTATGTTTCAAATTTATAGTAGGTTGTTTCATTCTAGATCTGGAATGGTAAATATAGTACCTGATATGCACCAATTAGTCTACTGTGTTTATTTGTTCTAATTCAGTTCTTTTAATGGTTTATGTACTGAAAATCAAATACTGTACTTAATAGACAGTTTACCAACTTTAACCTATTTCTTTCCTATGCGATGGATTTTTTTTTTTATGTATCTCTATGTTTGTTGTCTTCTTACAATTTCCCTTGGTTGTAAGTTAAAACTGTTAAGTAAGTAGGATAGACTAATCTCCTTTTTATTTGTATAAATCTAGATAAATCACGATTAGGGAAGATTGAGGAAAAATCCTTCTTTATGTTTTGTAATCACCTACATATTAAATATAATTACATTATAAACAAATTCCTTATAGATCCAGAAGAAAATATTCAAAATCAAATCAAGGATCTGCAAGCAAACAATCATATCCAAATATCAAATCTACAAGTAAAAAAAGCTCGGATGCAAGTTAATTACGCCAAACCAAATTACATACATTTTATGATAGTTTGTGAGAAATTAAGTCAGGATCTATCAGTTCCAATATTATCTCTAAGAAAAAATAGTTTGTATAATCAGTAATTAATAACTAACAACACCGGATTAGAACAAGGAAATAAAATCTACAACATTTTAAACAATACCATTCCAATTATTTCGCAAGCATACTTACTTAATGCTAGATTTCAAATTGCATAAACAAACTATTGCATAAAAATCGCAAAAAACCCAATGGATCATATAAAGTTAAAGTTTATGGCAGTAAGTCGAGATTTTAAGGCGGCCATTATAAAATAAGATCAAACCCAATGCACAACTTTTTAAATAGAGTCACTTGGACTGTAGGACCAAGAAAAATCACACGGACAATGGAGAAATGCAAACACAACAGGAAAAACCAAGCACGTGACAAAAATGAAGATGCAAAGGAAGGAAAGGAAGTGCAAAAGAGAGAAATTTGTGATGAGGATTAGTGCAATGAAGGAAAGAGAATATGTGGGAAGGTAGAAGAGTAAAGGATAGGAAGGTACAGGTCAGAAAGACCGTAGGAATTCGAGTCGGCGAAATACTAAAGGACGTTTTTTGCAGCTAGTTATGGCTTGTAATAATTGTATTAAAGGATTCTTTTGTGGCTAGGTATGGCCTATGAGAAATGTAATGAAAGACATTTTTTTGGTCATTTATGACTGTAATAAATAAGCTATATTGATTTGACCCTCCGCAGTCTTGTAGAATCTATAAGTAGGAAGAACCCAATTTTGTATAAGGGTTGGTTGGTTAGTCAGTTAGTAGGTTGTTGTTGATCAGAGAGAAGTCTAATAGTATAGTAGGTTGGTGAGCCCTGGATCTACAGTTGTGTGTGCAGAAAATTTTTGTAAGAGTTATTCTACAACTGAGTGTGCATATAGTGGAGTAGAAGAGTTGATCCAGGCTATTTGCATATCAGTAGGAAGAATAGTATAAATCATAATAAACTAGAGATAATGAGAGCAAGAAAGAGTATGAGCCAAAAATACATATATGAAGACAATCTGTAGTCAAGTCACACACTGAAAGATGCCATATATTTCTCATGCCAGACGAAGATCACCTTTATGGTTTTTACCCGATGGGTTTCCATGTTACATCTTTTGTTGGCTAAATGTGCATGTTGAATATGTGTGGATTATGCTGTATTATTTATGTCTAGTGCTTAAGTGAATGCCACATTATTGATAAAAGCAGTTGAATGAATGAATGACTAAATTATCAGTGAAGCATTATGCATTAATTCATGCTCATTTACTGTGTAGTGGTAATACAATCACGCCATTGTCATTTACTGTTAAGGAATAATATCCGTCGCACAGTTGCACCAGTTATTAAGTTATCAAGGAAAAGTGTTGTGTCGCACTATTGTGGCATTGTTGAATTAGTAAAAGACTCCATCCTTTTGACTCAGTCGAGCACCCTGTTTGCACACCAAGGGACTGTAATCCCTTTCCTAACTACGAAAACATGGTTCTGGTAGTTTACCATTAAGATATCTCGAGTGAGACTATGCATGCCTCACAGGTGTTGCCGACTGGGCTTGTTCTTTCAGGCCGATGTCTTTGGGTGTTATTTTGGTTTTGTGGCTCTGTTGAACCTCAGTCACGAGAGTGAAGAAATGTAGGAAAACAAATGGTTTCGTTCCTGAGACCCTTAATCATTTGAGATGATGGTAATGTTGTGGCATCTGACAAAGAAGGAAATCAAGGATTAGCTGGAGTCTAAAATGTTATCATTTGTGCAAGAAGAGGGCACAAGATTGTGGTTGCGCACAGAAAACTAGTTAGGTCGATACCTGTATACAAATATTCAAGAAATATTCTTGGAAGAGGTTCCTGTTGTGCTACATGAGTGGTTGTCAAGACTGGTGTTATTAGCCAAAATGAACTTCTCCATTCAAGTCCTGACATTAATCATGTTGGTTCACGAAAGTACAATTACGATTGAAGTGGCCAAAGCACTATAGATATGCATGACCTTTGATACATTATCCTCAAACCACCCTTATATATTTTTATTCTGAGTTTTGGGTTGCATATGCGACTATGTGCATTGCAACTCATGTATCATACGTGAGTATATGCATTGCAAGTTGCATATAACTTGCATACGTGAGTTCCCTTTGAGTAACACGTGTATCATGAGCGCCTTTCCCATATTAATACTCATGTATAACTTAATTTGACCTTAAAAAATATAAATCATGATTAGATGAGATTAGTTGGGGCCTAATCCATAACTATCCCAACTATCTCAACCATCCTAACCTTCAAAACCTCTCTATTTCCAAAGTATAAATAGAGGCCTTGGGATGGGGCTAATCAATCAATTTTGGAAGAGAAAAGTTGTGTTGGTGGTATACCTTCAGACTCTTGGAGCAATAGAACTCAGAGTCCTTGGTTGCAGAGGATTCCTTGTGTCAGAAGTTGGGTTGTATTCTTACCTATTCACCTTTTATTAATAAAG
>LPNX010881759.1:4882-60026 GCA_001517045.1 Pseudotsuga menziesii | reverse complement strand
CTTGAAGAATTCGCTCTTTGCAGGTGAAGAGAAGCATCCCTAGAAGCTTTGGAGAATATTTGAGCAAGAGAAGATTGAGCTTGGATCAACCATCATAAACTGGGTAAGCGAAGATATCTTCCTATTCTCATTCCATATTCTACAAAAGTTGATTGTATGCAAGTCTAATAGTAAGTCGGTAACCCTATACCCTAGGTTACAAGGGTGTAATGTCCTGTACAACAGAACTGGTGACTCCGCTAGGGATTAGTCCAACCTCTTGTGGTTTTATCCTATAGTTTCTTTACTAGTCTTTGTTATGTTTCTTATTCTGAGTGTGGTATTTTTTATCTTTCTTTTGATTTACAGTGTGGTGTGCCTAGAAATCTTTTCTATTCTTTTTTCTTTAAAACAATTTTAGTTATATACAGGGGTTGTTGTTATACACAGTCGTGTATAAGACCTTATATATGTGGGTTGCTCTATAAGATAGTCACGTATGGTACACGAATTTCCTGCATAGACAGTCACGTATATCCTGTAGCAGCATAAAATTTGGGTAGGATTTGCTTTTCCCTGTCTTCATTGGTTTTTCTCTTGCTTCGAATTTTTATGTTAGTGGCATGACTCTGTGAGTCTAAAGTCTTGTGTATCACATCGTTATCTTGTTTTCAAGCCTTTGATCTTTCTTTGTTTGAATTTTCTTTCATCTTGCAATTTGAAGGTGGTCCTCCTGCTTGGTTTATAAGTTCGGTGCTTGGTGTCTAGGTCAGTGATCAGGGCTTTGGATACTTCATACTTTGTAATGCATTTTGTATTGTGAGATTGTCACTTGTTCTTTTGTGAATCTAGCGGACTATTTGGGTTCAATAGTTTCTCCAAGTCAAGTTTTTTCCAAGTCTTCTTATTAATTGGTTGAAATTTGTAATTTTGGGTGCTTTATAATTTAATTTTTCTTATTATATGCTCTGATTATTCAAGCATGCTCAAAAAATTGCATTTACTTGCATTTAGTCGTTTTCTTTTCAATATTTTTCAAATAAAATTTCAAAAATTATAAAAGACGTCTTAGTTTTCTCTCACTTAGTCCCAATTTCATTAGCTTATATTTGAAAAAAGAAAAGAAATTTAGTTTAAGTAGGTGCAATTTAATTTGGAATTTTCTTTATACATCATTTTGATTTTTCTTATCGATTCTATAACATCACAATATTTCACGCCATTTACCTTCTGACTAAGAATGGACCTTAAAATGAACGATATAATTTTAAAAATTATTAGTAAGTTTTATTTTATAGGCTCATACACCAACTAGCTTAGGCTATACTTATGGAATAGGGAGTTTAAACCCTCCACAAGTGTTTAAATTTAGACGTAGTTGGCCAATCAATAGGTGCACCCTCTTCTATGTTCATTGTATCTGGGAAGCTCATCTCAAACGGGAGTTAAGAACGAGGCCACGTGGACACTTGGACTGAGAAGATAACCCTCTGATTCCTTGTCAAAGCATAGACCAATGTTTTTACGCATCTCGGGACTTCTGTCAATACCACCCCCACTAGCCCTAGGCGATGCCAATGTTGACGGGTTTTGGGATTTACTACCTTTCCCATGCGTATGAACTAGGCTTGCGACTGTCCCCCCATACTGCCAACATAGTTGAGGTAGCCTTTAGTCTCTTTGAAATCTATGGTTCATACACATGTACAATGGAAGGATATTTCTGGTTGACCTTGGACGGGCTTGGAAGGTAAACCTGGTAGAAGGTGTGGGAGGGACACGGGGACTTCACTTAATGAACATCTCACATAGCACGTGAGATCATGGGATATTAAAGAATACCCTTAATTTCTAGAGATATTGACCCAAACTCTTTTTGTTGAAACCCCGTCCCAATAATTAAAACCTCCTACCCACCCCTTTTTATACCTCAATCCTTATAAACCACCCTACCCACCCCCACCTTATACCCCTCATCCCCCCAATACATGCAATATATTGGTTCAATTTTTAATAATTTTAAAACCCACAATATGAACTAACGTGATAGGATATTGGTCAATAAGTGAATCCCCTGTGGGGAGGGAGGTGGATGATTCCTCCTCTTTTGCCTAAGAAAATCTACAAGGACGCCCAGTAAGTGTCTCTCAGATTTCTTCTGGAAATCATTTCTTATACCCCTTGTGTCTGTTTTGGATATTGGATATTTTGTAGTGATTCTTGTCTAGTTTGTTTGTGTTTAGCCAACCTTAGGGTGTGTGAAGAGTCAAATTTTCAATTGTGGGGGACCAACCTCTAAGAAGGTCAAGAAGGTTTCAAAACCTTCCTTCGTTTACTACAGTGGAGCCTCCACCGCCCCCTCAAAGGAGGATATTAGACACAAATGATTCCTTTGAACCAATAAGAATTAGTGAAGTTTTGGGTGAACCAGAACTTAGGAAAAACCAAGTTGATACAACCCTAATAGAGATAGAATACTTGCAGGCTGATGAGTTTGCAAGAAACTTTGATTCACCTTTTACCCACCTAAACGATCATGTGATTATCTAGGTTCATCCTTTCATTTCACCTGTGATTGGTGTTCCTATGAGCATACTAATTTCTAGTGTAGGAGAAAGTTCTTCTACCCCAATCTTAGCTATTCTGGCTGAAGGAGTGCCACCTCCCCTAGTTGGTACCTGTAGAGCGAATATATCTGCTACTCCCTTAACTCCAGCTAGTCGGGCAATTCAACCACTGGCTTCCACAAATGTATTAGGAACTTATGGTGGGGTGGTCATTGGAATTCCCATTGTACCTTCTGCTTCACCCTCTTTTTCACACACTGCTCAGAGTGTTCATGTTGGATCCTCTTCATTTTTCCAGGGTTTTCCTTGGAATGGGGGTCACATTCCCCCATCCACTCCATATGTAGGACCCACACCTGCATATGTAGGGGTGGATTTTGGAAACACTAACCCTTATGGTCAAGGTTTTGAAACGTCGGTTTCGGCTCCTTTCTCGCTTTTTAGAAGAGGGATACCTGCTCATGTTTTCCAAACTCCAATTTCAACTAGAGCAGCTCAAACAACATACACTGCACCACATGTGAATAATCCACTAGCTTATAGGTGGAATCGTTTTTAAAGTAGTACGACTACTTTGCAACCAGTAGCTGGGGGAAACCCCACCTTTACATTTGGGAACTAGGGGAAAAGTCCTTCTACTTCCCAAGCTTGTACTTTTCAGGATCCGGTTAAACCCAAAATTCCTTTCCTGGCAACTTTGAACTTGCCAGATTTTCCCAAGTTAATGAATGATCCAGTGAAACATAATGCCACCCGGCCACTTGTCCCTACCAAGTTAACCTCGGATATCGTAAAATTAAAAGGAAAAGTTGGCGAAGACCTAGGGGATCATATCACCACCTTTCACTTGTGGTGCTCTTCCAACTCATTGAATGATTACACCATTCAGCTGAGATTGTTCCAAAGAACTCTGACTAGTGTTGCAACCAATGGTACATTGAACTACCTTATACCATGTTTGATAGTTTTTGGGACTTAGCTAATGTGTTCCTTAACCATTTCAAACTTCTTATCTGGTATAATTCTAGCACAGACTTATTGTCCACCTTTCGACAAGACAAAGCCACTCACATTTAAGATCACTTCGAAGAGTGGAGAAGATGGAAGAGGCTCATTAAGGCCACTATCCCTCCCTAGTTTTTATTAGAATGGTTCCTTAAGTCCTTATTGCTCTATATATCTAAGTATGTATCCACTTTGGGAGTAACTAATGAGGAAGAGGCTATCCTTGCGGACCAGTAGTTAGATTTGATATACTCTCAGTTTGGGATTCTATATGAAATTATCCTTGATGCACAGAGGCCAACACATAGTGTTGAGAAACCTAAGCATGGACCCCATGCTAACGGTGTGGTTGGTTCAGTTAAATCTCCCACTATAGAATCTTTGGAAAAACAACTCCATGAGTTGTCCATTAAACAGTCTACAGTGGAGGCAGCAAAGGTTGCCCCCTCATCCGAAAACGAAAATGTTTTTGCTAAATCCTCCCAAAAGGGAAATCAACAACCTGATGGGAAAAAGAAAAAGGGGAAGAAAGGTGAGGGAAACTAAAACAAACCAAAACCCACAAATAATGTTGAAGGGGGGGAAAAGAGAAGAAGAATATGAAATTTCCCTGTAAGTTGTGCCAGGAAGATCACCTGACCCATCAATTCCCTCTTATGGATCAAGCTCAGAAGCTGCTCAAATGTCAAAAACTAACTGTCCTAAAGGATCCTTTTCCCTGAGGACAGAATGCATCTTCGACTTCTAATGTAGCAGAGGGAACTGCTAGTACCCTTGACCAAAATTATATCAACATGGTTCAATCCCAAACATTACTCTAGATGAGAAACAAGAAATATGAGACAGAGGCTCCTAAGAAGGGTAAGTGTATAGGTGAAACTTCTAACCCTCTCACAATTGAAAAACTTGCTGAAACTATGTGTAAGATACAAAAAGGCGTCTTCCAAAAAACATTGCATAATCCTAATGCTACGGCTACAGCCAATTACTTTGTAGTTGAATATTTAGCCTAAACCCCTTATGTGATGTCAGCTTTGGAGGTGTTATAGAGTTCTCACACCTAGCGAGATGCACTCTTAGCAGCCTTAGGTAGTATGGATTCAACGATCCTCATGGTGAAGTTTAATTTGTTTGATGTCAAAATTATCCTGACATATCATGTGGCTTTGTCGATAGATGTCATCCATGGCAAAAAAACCATTAGAAGGTCAGTTGTTCACGAAGGTGCTTCCACATGTATCATGTCCTTGTCTTGCTGGAAGGCTGCCTGGATCTCTAGATCTAGTTCCATCGAACACCCTACTTACTGATTTTGACGGAAGGTCATTTCGTCCACATGGTTTCCTACCAGCTTTTGAGATAAAGCTGGCAGGGAAGGCAGTGTCTATTGAGGTAGAGGTAATTTATGCTCCATTGGATTACAACTTGCTTCTGGGGAAAAAATGGACTTATTCCATGTCTTCAATTGCATCAGTCGTTCTTCGGATGGTAGTGTTTCCTCACGAAGGGAAGTTGGTTATAGTAGACCAACTCAGTTTCACTTGGAAGGGGTGCATGGAAACTAATGTGTCCACCATGCCATTGGTTTATCAAGTCAAACCTACTTTAGAGAGCTTAGGGGATAGAATGTACTCATCATTAATGGTCACATTTGATATCCTAGCCCCAATTAACTATTTAGGTTCTACTAGTGTACGGAAGTCTATTGCCACGGTTGGCGATAGAATAGATCCTTGGGTTCTTCATTCCCATCATGAGCCTGAAGTGCCCTTATCAGTAGTGGAAGTAGCTTATCAAGCTTTTTTTAACACCACTGTGATCCCATTTAAGTTACTCCTATAGTCTTAGAGGAGCCAGAAGAATCCTATCTACCCGCTTGGGCAGAGAAATCTTTGTATACTAATGACTGCTTAGACATGGTTTTTCCTTTGAATGAAGTCATTTTGGAAGCAATGAGTAGGTGAGATAAGATCTGCGAATATCTTCATCATAGATCCTACTTTATTCCATAGTTAAGGAGGATTGAAAATCAAGAGTTCCATGTGAGACTAGAAGGTGATGCTGATATATCAATCAACCCCTTACCAAGGGACGAAATCTTCACCAAGGGGAATATGGAAAACATTTATGTTATTATTCCTATCAACATCTCTGTGAACCCCAACATTTTGGAAAATGTATATATTGGTGCAACTACTCTCTGGAGGAGATTGCTATCTATACATCCTTGTTTAAGGAATTCTGCAATGTGTTTTCCTCGTCATATGAGGAGATGCCAGGCATAGATCCATCGATAGTCGAACATGAAATCTGAACCTATCATGATGCCAAACCAATTAGAGAAAAAATTAGACCTATCAATCTACGTAAGGCGAAAAACATTAAGGTTGAAGTTGAAAAGTTGCTAAAAATTGGTTTTATTTACCCGATAGGTTTGACAGAATGGGTATCCAACCTTGTTCCTGTCGATAAAAAGAAAGGGATGATATGTGTCTATACTGACTTTTGTGATTTAAGCAAATCTTGACCTAAGGATAACCACCCCACACCATTCGTAGATCAAATCATTGATCCTTGTGAAAGGAGTGAGGTCTTTTCATTTATGGATGGTTTCTCCGGGTATAATCATATTCAGATCAAGATGGAAGACCAACATAAAACAAATTTCATTTTTCCTTGGGGTACATTTGTGTACAAGAAAATTTCTTTTGGATTGAAAAATGCAGGGGATACCTTTCAGCGAGCAATGAATTTTACCTTTCATGACATTAAGTTTATTGTCAAACCCTACTTAGATGATCTGTCGACGCATTCTCATAAGAGGATCGATCATATAGATCACTTGATTTTAATTTTTGAATGATGCAAGAATTACAAAATACGTTTGAATACCCACAAGTTTGTTTTCTGTATCGAGTTAGGTAGGCTTCTTGGGTTCATTGTTTCTAACAAAGGTATTCAGGTGGATCCTTTGAAATTCGAGGCCATTATAAATCTGCATCCTCCTCGTTCCATCAGGCAACTTCAGAGCTTGCAAGAAAAGTCTAACTTTCTTCAACGTTTTATCGTGAGTTATGCCAAGATCACCAAAGGTTTCATGCACCTATTTAATCAAGACACCCTATTTGTATGGGATTAAACGGCCCAACTTGCGTTCAAGGCCTTAAAGAAATCTTTGTTGTTGGCACCTCTATTGCGTCTACCAGATTATTCTTGTGATTTTATATTGTATATAGCTGCATATGAGTCTACCATAGGGGTATTGCTAGTCCACGAGGATGATGAGCTCTAAGAGCATGTCTTCTACTATCTTAGTCGTGATTTCACTGGCCTTCAACTTAGGTACTCCCACATCGAAAATTTGCATTAGCAGCTATGTATGTTGTTCAGAGGTTATGTCACTACATCTTAATAAGGACTACTACAGTAGTGGAAGATGTCAATCCTTTCCAATATGTCTTTTCTCAATGTATATTTGGAGGTAAATTTAATAAATGGATAGTCATTCTCCAAGAGTTTAACTTGGATTTTCAATCCGCCAAATCCAAAAAATCCTTAGTTTTTGCAAATCTTATTGCAGAATTTCCAGTTGAAGAAGATGTAGCCATTGAAGAAGACACATTCCCAGATGAGCACATTTTCTTGATTTCCACCTCTGACCCTTGGTATGGAGATATACTTGTATATTTCTAGACTCTGAAGTGTCCTACAACCTTTTCATGGGAAGAACGATGCAAATTATGCACACATGTGAAAAACTACCTCATGATCGGAGATACTTTATATCATAGAGGGGTAGACTTTGTTTTGCATCAGTGCCTCACCCACAAAGAGGCTAAGATTTCCCCGAATGATCCGTATAGCGGAGCATGTGGGGGTCATTTATCTGGGTTAGAAATGGCCCAGAATATCTTACATGCCAGTTATTTCTGGCCCATGATATGTAAAGATTATGTAGAAGCTGTGAAGCGCTATCATCCTTGTCAGCTTTACACCACAAATATGTGGTCGCATCCTGCTCCATTATTTCCTGTCATTTCAGTGGGCCCCTTCATCAAGTGGGGGATAGATTACATGATGTGAAACCTAGTTTCAGTTGGGGGGAAGAAATACATCATTGCCACTGTGGATTACTTCATGAAGTGGGAAGAGGAAATGCCCACCTATAAGGCTGACAGGAAAAATGCAGCTTTTTTCATTTTCAACCAGATTATTGCATGTTTTGGTATTCCTAAAGATATTTTCACTGACCATGGTAGTCACTTCCAAAATAGTATGATGACTGAATTGGCTAATATGCTAGGGTTTAAACAAGAACATTCATCTTATTTTTACCTGCAAGCGAATGGTCAAGTCAAGGCCGTCAATAAGACCTTGAAGGCTATTCTCAAGCGTACTATTAACGTAGCCTGATCAAATTGGCACATCATGTTGTATCCTACACTTTGGGATTATCAAACCAATGTGAAAACTACCACCAGGTGCTATCCTTTCTAGCTTGTTCAAAAGGTGGAAGCAGTAACCCTGGTTGAATGCAAAATCCCATCTTTAAAAACTTCCATTCATGTGTTACCTGATACAACTGAGCTAGAGGAATGCTTGTTACATTTAGAACATCTAGATGAACATCCTAGAGATGCATTGAATTCAAATGAATCTCATAAAAATAGGGTGAAAACTCAATATGATAGGTCAGTCAAACCTAGGATTTTTCTAAAGGGGAGCCGGTCTTGATCTGGGACCAAGAAAAAGAACCCCTAGGGGCAAGGAAATTCAAGTCTATTTGGTCAGGAACCTATGTCATGTCAAACTTTTTGAAGAAAATATCATATGAATTAACTGATTTCAAGGGGAATAAGTTGCCTCATTCTGGAAATGGGCTCTACCCGAAGAAGTACTATGCTTAGGCTTAGCACTTTTTCTTGTATTTTTATTATATGTAACGTTATGTACAATAGTTAGTCAGTTTGTGTTCTTATACCATCTGTTGGTTGTTACAGATGTCTTTCGAGTGGTTTGTAGGTTTTGCAGATGGTGCTATTCGTCACACTTGCAACATGGCTTCAGCCGCATGGGTTATTTACTCACTCTCAAGACAACTAGTTGCCTCTGGAGGCACTTTCCTAGGTCCTGCTACCAATAATGTGGCCAAATATAGGGCCTTCATTGAGATTCTATGGGATGCCTTGTCACATGGTATCACCCAGTTGAAAGTTAGACTTGACTCTTAACTAGTTGTTTCCCAGCTCAATCGAGCTTATCAGGTGCGAAACCCTATTTTATTACGTCAGTTTTTGCAAGTTACGTTATTGAAAATAAATTTTGATTTTATCACATTTAATCATATTCCAAGAAATCAAAATTCATTAACTAATGCATATGTGAATTATACCTTAGATTGGCACTTAACACACATTTCNTATATATATATGTAAGTATGTAAGTATCTATCCATATAGATAGGTCTAGTTCTTGATCCTCAGATCCAGTCATAACTGTAGAAATATACAAAAATTGGATTATAATCCATAAAAATACCCTAGGACTAATATTGACCACCCTGGTTACCCTGGTCATCCTAGTCATCCTGTTCTTGGGCTTCCTCGGTTTCTTCAGTTGCAGCAGCCTCATCGACATCTATGTACACAAGTACCGCCCTGGTACCCTTCTCATAAGGCGTATCCAGGTGGGTGGAATACGAACAACTAGTTCTTGCATAACGGTAGGGGTTTGCTCAATACCTATAGTTGGGACTCTTTGGGTCAACCTGGCCCCTGGCGGTAACCTCGAGGTTGATAGCTGTTCCTTGTCATGAAAAACCCACAATTAAATATATGTCTTCAAATTCAATTTCCATAATCTCACCTTGTAGGTCAAAGGCACCTAAATCATGATCCCATTAGTTAATCAAAAACTCCAACAAATAGACATTGGAACGCATCGGTGAGGTACAAAAGAAATTTAGCAACCCACTTCGTTGCAATGCTTGCATCACAGGGGCACTTTGGAGTGCATCTTGGTCCATGTTTACTTGGTCTCTCTTCCTCCACTCCAACACCATGTTTTAGCTTGCCCATAAAGCCACCATCAAACATTAAAATTCATTAAAAATTTTGATTTTGGCCCTACTTATACTTTTTTTATGTCGCGCAGTATACAGGACTGTATTTTAGACAGGTCGTGTATCATACGTGGGTTTCCTTCAGCAAAGTCACATATAAAATGCATTTACGCGACTGTGTAAGTCGCATTCCCGTGTATACAGTGTGACCCTTTTAAAATTGGCTTAAAACATCGAAATTTTGCATAAAATTGAAAATTTGAATGGATGAAATGGAAGAGAATGAAAATCTAATTTACCTGTCACTTCCGGATTTGAAAATCGTCCACTAGTTTGTCCACACCAAGTGATTGAAGTCATAGGTAAAAATTTCCTATTTTGGGTAAAAATATGAAATGGTGATTTTGATTTCTATTTTTGAACTATTTATATAAATAATTTCAAAATGTGGGTTTTTTAGCCTATAGTTTTAATTTTTATCAAAAATCAAACTAATGCCATGTTGTGTTTTCCTAATGCAACAGGTCTAAGGTTACTTAGAGTTGTTTTTCACTCATATAGGATAGGATTTTGGTCATTTATATGCATTCTTGCATCTATACCTAATCCACCTTAACCCTAAGATCACTACTTTGAGCACAGAATATGGTTTTTAACCATTTTTACCTTGTCTATACCATTTTTCTTTCGTGGATAGGGCTTTCCTTCCATGAGTGCCCTAGTTTAGAACACATTTATTATGTTTTGGTACTCATGTTGCATTTGTCGTAGGTTTAGGGGATCCTTCTTAGCTATTTTCATGCCAAATTGAGCCTCATTTTGGTCTCTTTTTACAAGCTATCCCCTTTATAAGGCTCCCCACCCTTATGGAGTTTCTTTAGGCCCAGGAATAACTACTCATAATAGACTTGACTATTGAGTAAACTTGTACATTCAAGAACATTAAGAATATGTGAATGGGCATCCACATTGGTGGTAGGTTATCACTCTCTTGGACCATGTGGAATAATACAAGAAATGACCACTCTCTTTTCTATGGAATTGAGAAGAGTATTCTCAGGAATAGGTTGATCACTTTTCCAGACCTAAGGGAGTAAACTTACGGAAACGGAGCACCCTGTATCAGCTTAGTTTTATCTTTTTCATGATCTGGAACTAAACATGAAAAAATATTATGAGTGTACTTTAGTATTTCTCATGCTCATTAAACACTAAGAACAAAGCATTGAGTTTACTATTGTAAGCCCCATTCCTCATAACCAATTGGATCTTTTTGAGTGATATTCCATTCCTTCACACTCATAAAACTCAAGCTATAAGCTACTCTTAAAGGACTGTTGGATAGTTGGTAATTTAAAATTTTTTGGACCTCCCTGACTGAGTATTTAAAACATGTGCTTTTTCTTCTTCGAAAGATAAGAGAGTTCTTCTTTGGTATGTTTTATACTTTTCCGACCTTAGGGGACTAAATTTGACGAAAAAGGACTCCCCTTGGAGTCTTCTTCGGATTTTTCAGTCTCTCTAAACATGAAAACACCAATGAGCATGTACTAGTTCGGGCTCGTAAAATCCACGAATCAGTGACATTATCAAGCATTATTCTCTCCCCTATTCAATCTTGTAAAAAATGCAGAGAGATTTGACTTTGATTTCTTGGACTCGTTAAAATTTAACAATAATGATAACGAAGAAGTATTATTTTTTGGGTTATAGACGGTGGTAGCATGTCCTCCTTGAACATAGCATTCTCTGAACTTTTCGATAGTCATGTCTCAGTGTACACTTTCAACTCAGTTATCACTTTGAGTTTCTTACTCTTCCACTTGTCACTTATACATGGGGAATTTGATCATGTCTCCTACATGACAGATAAGTCTATTTGTCCTATCTATAAAGTTAAAAGGTGCCTTGGGTTATCTCTGTGTCGTGCTCACTCTTTAAGGATTTATTCCTGCATCTAATTATTATCTTGATTCCATCATTCTCCTATATGATATCACTTGTGTCTACCTTCCCTTATCCAATTCCTAGTCACTCTTGTGATTCGGTGGAGGATCTATTGCCTTCCTCATCACAGTATGGTTTCTCATCAGCAATTCCTGAAGACGAAGACCTAGAGTTTTGATGATGGTACCTTAGGATTCCCTTTCATTATTGGTGAACTCCTTTGCTTCAGCTGTCCATTTTCACCTATTGATTGACAATCTATTGAATCCTTTACATGTTCGACTTCCACACATATATTCACATGGCCTGGATTGTACTACTTCCTTTGTATTTTGATTAAGACCTTAGGTTCACATCTCTAACCTAAGTTGCACAAAATTGTGTCGTGTTCACCTACACAGCTTCCATATTTTGAATATTCATAATTGTATATCGTGGCTTCGATCCACCTTTGTAATATACCTGGTCTTCTACCCGTATCATATGATCTAATCAAATATTGTAAAGGAGCTAGTGTTCCAGTATATTGAACATGGCATCCTCAAATATGATTTTTCATATGACATTGATATGTATTTTTTTCAGGTACTTCCTCTACTTCCTTGCACTTCTAAGTTATCCAAGATAAATATTATAATGTATTTCTTCGATTGCTTCCCTCTGACCTCACACATTAGGGGGCATCTGTTATTAGCCAAAATGGCACTTCTCCGTCTAAGTGCTGGAATTCATCATGTCGGTACACAAAATGACAATTAGGATTGAAGTGGCCAAAACACTATAGATATGCATGACCTTTGATACATTATCCTTAAACCAGCCTTATAGATTTTTATTCTGAGTTTTGGGTTGCATACATGACTATGTACATTGCAACTTGCATATCATACGTGAGTATGTGCATTCCAACCTGCGTATACCTTACATACGTGCCTTGCCTATATTAATACTCACGTATACCTTAATTAGACCTAAAAAAATATAAATCATGATTAGATGAGATTAGTTGGGCCCTAATCCATAACTATCCCAACTATCTCAACCATCCTAACCTTCAAAAACTCTATATTTCAAAAGTATAAATAGAGGCCTTGGGGTGGGGCTAATCAATCAATTTTGGAATAGAAATGTTACGCTCATGGTATACCTTCAGATTCTTGGAGTAGTAGAACTTAGAGTCCTTGGTTGCAGAGGATTCCTTGTGTTAGAAGCTGGGTTGTATTCTTACCTATTGACCTTTTTTTAATAAAGAGAATTCTTCTTCCAATCTTGTATTGTGCTTGTCTCATGTATATTGGTTTAATAAATATGTTCAATTATGTTATTTATGCTTTTCATCTAGCCTCTAATTTATGTATATATGATATATTGCTTGAATAATTTGCTCTTTGTAGGTGAAGAGAAGCATCCTTAGAAGCTTTGGAGAATATTGGAGTGAGAAAAGAATGAGTTTGGATCAACCATCATAAACTGAGTAAGCCAAGATATCTTCTTATTCTCATTCCATATTTTATAAAAGTTGATTGTTTTCAACTCTAATAGTAAGTTGGTAACCCCAAACCCTAGGTTACAAGGGTGTAATGTTCTATACAACAACTGGAAACTTGGCAGAAAAACATCCAAAGAAGAGAAGTAGTCGAGTGGAGAGCTTAACTAATCTACGAGGTAACAAGTGTAGGTAATCCCATCTCTAGAACTGTTGTTTTTTGGGTCAACATTATTTTACAATGATATATTACTAAGTTTGTAGTTGAGACGATCACCTCATATAGTGAGGTCAAAAGAAATTTTCTCCAAGGACCCTGAAGGAGGTATTTTCATCTATAATTACACGGATAAAGATGCTCGTCTACGAGAAGGGAATTTTGCAGTTGAGTAGTTGAGTCGCATATCTAGGAGGAAGGATATGGCACATAAAGAAAATGGTAAATGGTGAGCTCATATGTTCCAAGGAAGTACATAACCTGAACTAGAAGCGGTATTTCTAAGAAGCGGAAGGAGATTTCGGTCAGGAAAAAGAAGAAATACAATAAGAGGTAGATGTAGTCCTAGTCTGTTCGCGGAAAATGAGTACAAATTTGAGTTGAATATAGACAAAGGGTCTTGCGATTAAGAGGAAGAGTAAAAATGAATATCTAAAGCAGAAGAGTCATAGGATTATGCAGAGACACCAAAATCAGAACTTCATTACACCACACTAGGAACATTGCTAGAGGTAAGATATAGAAACACATCTCCTAGAAGAACTGTGAATACTATGACTAGTGCGCAAGGAAGTCGACCTTAATTAAATTGTTCATTGAACATCCTCGACGCCAACTCAATGGCCAGGGAAGATATTAGATCACCTACATTCAATGGGAATGGAGCAGAAGATCTAAAGCAACATTCGTTCCTCTTCGAAGCTGTTTGGATGGTTTGCCAAGATCACAATACAGACATAAGGAAAGCGCAAATGATTATGACTTTGTAGGATCATGCGCTAGACCGGTTTATGAAGTTTTACATAGTACAAGTAGGAAAACAATAGAATACCCTTAATGAGATATGACTCGTGATTATTTGTGAGTTCATAAAACCTAAATTTGAGTCGCAGTGTATCACCAAGATCAAGGAGATAAATCAGTTACCGATGGAATCCGTATGGGATTTTGATCAGTGGTTTAAAGCTTTGATGGCCAAATTTAGTTTACAAATGTCAGACGTGCAACACAAGGAATGGTTTATTATTGCACTATTGCCACACATTTGAGCCCCTTTTATCTAATAGAAGGTTGTGTCTCACATGAAGCACTAGAAATAGATATGAAGCTGGAAGCCTTGTCGATCGGAGATGGTGGCACATGGATGATGTAGATTCACTCCCAGTTGGATAATCTGACAGTATAGCTTCAGGATATTAAGAGGGGAAAAGAAGTCCAGGAGGAATTATGGTGTGCAAGATGCATAACAGATGGACATTCCAAGGATAATTGTTCGATGTACATTAAATATATATCGTTGGGCGTGCCTAATCCATTGAGTACCCAAAAACTAACCTGGTGTAGAATATTCCATTCTAGAGGAGATCGCAACTAAGAATGCCTATACCTACACAAGAATGTAAGTACCCCAAAAATCCTTCATTAGAGGAAATTTGGGGTCTAAAATAGGCCTCCTAAGGAAAATAATAAAATAGTAGTTCAAATAATAAAATAATAGTTATTAATTTTGGAGGAAGAATGAAAAATAATTCTTTTTGTGTTTGTATTTTTGACATATCTCCCTGTGTTTTTACTCAAATTTCAAGAGGGAGAGTTAGTTGGATGTGGAATTTAATTCCGCATCCAATGTGTACCCACACTACATAGTTTTGATGGACCCCACTACCCTAAAAACAAGAAATACCTGGAAAACCATGATGATTACAACATCATCACATTTTTCCAGGTATTTCTTGTTTTTGGATTACCAGGGTCCATCAAAAGTATGCAGTGTGGGTACACGTTGGATGCGGAATTAAATTATGCATCCAACAAGCTCTCCCGCTCAGAATTTGAGTAAAAAACAGGGAGATATGTCGAAAATACAAACAAAAAAAGTAGTTTTCTTTTATGACAAATATGTCAATTCAACCATTATGGTTGAATCATTTTATTGAAATTCTACTAGTTCTTGAATTCCAACTCATAAAATTTATTATTGGCACATTTTCTTATAAGGCCCATTTTAGACCCCAAATTTCCTCTAATCTTCTGTAAAATTTGTAGGTCAGTATGAAATGATGAGAAATATTGTAGAGCATACCATCTCTTGAAGGATAATACAATAGACACCTACTTAATGAAGAATGATGGGAAGACTCAGGACAAACAAGCACAAGTGCACTATCATCCCGCACATCTCCCACAGAATCAATATCAGCCTAAATACATATAGAACCGGTATCCACCACAACAACAACACCCTGACGGTAGGGGGGTGGGAACTTCAGAGGTAGAGGAGGAGGAGGAGGATTTGGCAGAGGAAGAGGTCAAGTTGTATGCTATAATTGTGGGCATCTGGGACATTATGCAAGAGATTGTCAGGAACCTGCAGATACATTTTCATATTGCAAAGTGTGGGACCATAATGTGGAACAATGTCCCCAAGTGATTTCCAAGTGGTAAGCTCGGACCATCGGAGGTCCTAACCCCACACAGAATCCAAATAAAAAGCCTTACTTGAATGTTCAAATGATTGCTGTTGAGCTAAGAGAACCAAGTGTTTCTGCCATAACATGAGAAGGTGTTGAGAGTGGAGCCGATCAGAATATACTGTAAGAACATCCATAGGTGCGACCCGTGGAAAAAAAGAAAGTACCATTCGATGTCCAGAAACAGAAGCAAGTATTCTCATACATGTGACCAGAGTTTGGAGATCCAAAACAACCATCGACCTCAACTAAGGTCAGGGATATTCCTGAACGCTTCCAACAGATACATCAAAAGAAGATTCCAAACAATCTTAGTAAGCTCAAGTCATTTCTATCAAGTTCCTTAGTGCTAATTCATGATAAAGATGTTGTGGCAGAATTACAAGGGCCTATAGAACAAACCCCTCAGAACCTGAGAAGAGGGTTAACCATGTTAAAAACAAATTCAAAAATAGCTATGAGTTAAGAATGACTACGCAGATAGGAGATTACAACATGGATTACATTATCTTAGATCTGGGGTCAGACATTAATATTTTGACACAACAGACTTGGGAAAGCATGGGAAAGTCATGCTTGGACTGCCCCCCTATCCAGTTGAGGCTTTCAAATCAGGAGAAGGTCCTACTGATTTCTAGGTTATGTCAAGTCCCTGTCAACATTGAGGGGCTGAACACACTTACATATTTTGAATTCATCAACATTGTTGATGACACGAACCCGTATCCTGTGCTTCTGGGGATATATTAGGAAATAAACAATCAGATGATCATAAACTTTAAGAAAATAATCCTCTCATTTGAGGATGATGATATGAGGGTAGTGTTGCACATTGATCCACTAGAAGGACAAAGGTATGTCAAACCTATCTACAATGAAGGACAGGGAGATTATCTATACCATATTTACAATATCATTTCCTTAAAAGAGGATTATGTCAATCGTACAACAGATGGGAACCTAAGCTGGTGGACTACTAGCTCATGCACATCAGATTTAGGAGAGGCATTGGAGAATTGGAAAAATAGAATACATGAAGACTCTATGACGAGATGTGCTAGGATTACCAAGTCTATGAGACTGGTGGAGAATTAGTCGAGGGTGTTACTCACGTATGAGGGAATTCCTAACCTTGCGACCTTTCTAAGTGATTTTAAAGGACTGGTGGAAGAACTGCAATGCTTGTCCATGCTATACTATGTGCTAAAAGCTACGCGTTCTAGATGGTGGGTATGCATAAGCAATCCATATCTGAATGGCCACAATGCAAAATATTGCTGGAAGTCAGACTTGACAAAGAAGTTACAGTTTTTAGTCAGAAGTACACATGGTTATCAAACCCCGTCGATCACCTGAATCGTTGTCACACAACATTTTCAGAATACCTATGACAGGAGTGGGTCCATCATTTCATTCACACATTGGAAATGACACCTAGGAGCTGGTACACATCCATGGAGTTGCAACAAGGAACTCAAGACTAAGACGAAGTGGTTAAATAATTCATCCACACCTTTGCATTTGCTGATGAGAAGTTGATAGTCGATGATGCGCTTCAAATGATAAAGGAGAAAATATTTATTGAAATCCCTTTCAAAGTCATGGAGTTACACCGGTGCAGTGCGACCATCCAGTAATGGATGGATTGTTACAATATGGATGGAGAACCAAATGATGATCCTACCAAGATTAACATAAAAAAATCAGAAGGTATGTGCGAGGTGGAAGGAAGTGGAATTTCTAGCGAACAATTTATCAAGCCGCTTAAAATCAAGAAAGTTAACATTGGGTCACTAGAAAACCCAAAGTTCCCCAATATAGGAGTTTGTTGGGATGATGAGACAATAGAAAAAATCATAGACTTGCTACATGAGTTTTAGGATTTGTTCCCTACCAACTTCTTAGAGATGAAGGGAATAGTAGGAGATCTTGGAGAGATGAAAATACCAATGAAACCAAATGCAAACCAGTTAAGAAGGAACCTTATAGGTTGAATCCAGGGTATAAATAGAAGGAATAAGTAGAATTGGATTGAATTCTCCATGCAGGAATCATTGAACCTGTCGAAAGAATCAGAATGGATCAGTCACATAATGATTCAGGATAAGAAGACAATGGGTGAAGTCAGAATCTATGTCGACCTGAGAAAGATGAACGATGCATGCTTGCATGATCCATTCCCAACACCATTCTTATATGAAGTACTTGAAAGTGTCGAAGGGCAAGATATGTACTCATTCACCGATAAATTTTCTAGATATCACCAAGTTAGAATAACAAATGAGGATCGACACAAAACAACCTTTGTCACAGAATGGGGATGCTATTAGTATACGGTAATTCCCTTTGGACTCAAGAATGCTCCTACTATTTTTTCTAGAATAGTATTTTATGCTTGTAAATATTTCATACAAAAATTTCTTGAAGCCTTCTTTGATGATTGTACTATGGATGGTATGGAAGAGACCATATTGAGAGTCTATTCATGATGCTGGAGCATTGTTGCTAATATCAGATAACGCTTAATTCAAAGAAATGTATTTTTTGTACACCGTTTGGTTTATTGTTGGTACATGTCATGTGTCACCAAGAAATTTTGGTCGACCCAGCAAAATTTGTGATTATCCTTGACTTTCCACCACCTACATCAGTCATGTAACTTAGATCAGTGCTAGGACACACATGCTATTATAGAAAATTTATCAAAGGATATGCAGAGAAAACTGCACCTATGGAAAAGCTGTTGAAGAAGGATGAAAATTTCCAGTGGATAGAAACTTGTTAGGAAAGTATAGAAAATTTAAAGAGAAACATAGCCACCATGCCAATATTGGTATTTCTCGACGGGAAGAAGCAATTCCATGTTCATGTCGACACTTCATCTTTCGTGCTCAACATAGTTCTGATGCAACCAGGTGAGGGTGCGATTGACCACCCTATTGCTTTTTCCAACAGAAATTTGTCAATGGTGGAGAAAAATTACATGACAACAGAGAGAGAGGGACTCACCATGGTATATGCACTACAAGAAGTTTCGACACTATTTTTTGGGTGGACATTTTAAAATGTACATTGATCATTTGGCATTAAAATACCTAGTTAACAAGCCAGTGTTGAGGAGGGAGATCTGTCGATGGCTCCTCCTATTAAAGAATTTGATCTTGAATGCATTGTTAAACTTAGTCGATTAAATGTGGGGCCTGATCACTTGTCGAGGATAGAAAATATCAAAGAACCAACCATCCTCGAGGATAAATTTCCTAACACGCAACTATTTGTGGTCACCATGGTCGATAAAAAGTTTGAAGCTAGCATTCACATTTTGAGTATAGGTTATGCATCTAAAGGGTTCACCACTGTGCAAAAGAAACAATTAGTCCTCAAAGTTGTTGATTTCATGTTGATTAAGGGACAAGTATACAAGATGGATCCTGATGAAGTATTGTGTCAGTGTGTTTTTGACCATGAGCGATAATAGATAATGAGTGAAGCACATGTCGGTGTTGCACAAGGAAATTACACTAGAAAGGAAACTGTGTGCAAGATATTTCAAGCTCAATTATGGTGGCTGACCATACATATGGATACCAAGAGATTTTGTTGATGCTGTAGTTTTTCCAACAAATGGGAAAACCATCGAGATGCGACGATATGCTTCTAGCATGGCAAATAACCCTTCAAGAATTTTATAAATGGGTCGTTGATTTTTTGGGTCCTATGAGTCTGCTAGGGAAAAGGATTGGCGGGCACTATATTATCACAGCGACAAACTACTTAACCAAATGGGCTGAAGCCGTGCTAGTTAAATATTGCATTATTGTGACTGTGATGAAGTTTCTATTTGAAAATGTGGTAACAAGATTTAGCTTCACGAAAATTATCCTAAGTTACCGAGGCACACATTTTTTAACAAAATGATTTATGAGCTTACTACAAAGTTCCAGATTCAGCATAGGAAAATGACACCCTATCATCCTCAAGTGAATGGAACGGTTGAAGCCTTCAACAAAATTATGGAGAATGCATTAACCAAAGTATGCAATGCGTGCATAGATGATTGGGATCATAAATTTACTGCTTTGTTATGGGAATAACGCACAACTTGGAAACAATTGAAAGGAAATAATCCATTCAGACTAGTGTATGGACAATAATTTGTTGTGCCAATGGAATATATTGTGTCGAGCCTAAGAATAGTTGCGCTAACAGAAATGACTGACGTAGATGCTGTAGAGAAAATACGGTCACATCTTGTTCAAATGGAGGAAGAATAATTCATCATAGGATATCATTAAAACACAGAAAAGAAATGGCAGAAGGCATGGCATGATCGCCAAATCAGGACTAAGCATTTCAAAGTCGGAGGACTTTTTTTTGTAAGAAAACAAAAATTTGAAACATCTAGGTAAATTGAAGACATATTGGCTAGGTCCATGTGTGATCATGCATAGCACTAAGTCCGACGCAGTGAAATTACATAAGCTAGATGGAACACTGGTCACAGGAATGATAAATGGAAGCCGATTGAAAACGTATTATGATGGCTATGAAATTCCTGAGTAAGACCGTTAAGTTGAAACAAAAAGATAAAAAAGAAAAATAAATGAAATGAAATAGTTCTGTTGCAAGTCTATGACGTGAGTGTTCAAATCTAGTAATAAAGGGAAAGAGCACATCTAGATGCCATTAAAGCATAGATACCTGAAATATTTCGACAGTTATGAAAATGAAGCATCATTGATTTGACAAGTTTGAGGAAGTGATGGTGTGCATTTTTGTCCCATCCATCGTCCTTATCATAGCTTTCCTAACTGGTACATGTCAGACTTCAAGCATGCGAAGTAAATTTTGGAAAGTGTCGAATAGAAATCCCATGTGATCAACAAGACGCATCTCTGCCATCGAATGATGACATGCAGGTTGAACATAGTGACAACTATGAGGCTTCATCGTAAAGGGTCATTTTACTTGCAGAAAGAGAAGAAGAGAGAACCAAAGTCTGTGACTGTGAGAGCCAAAGCTAATGCTAATATTGATTTCTAGGACCAGTGAATAGTCCAACGTTACCATCACATCCCATTTCTTGATAATTGAGGGAATCACATTGCTGGAAGCACACCATCAAGTATAGGATAAACCAAAAACAATGGTGCGACTGCCTCCACAAACTGTTCTTGCTACTGCTTTGGCCCCACCTCAGAATCCACTTGCTAATCCACCAGTTCTAGGTCAGGGACATTTTGTGTCAAGCACAGACCTTCCAACCATAGCATAGCCTCGGTTAAGGGTGTCAAAGGAGAATCCTAGGATGAAGTGCAATTCCACCATGGATCTATGAGCTCTGCCCCCACGAAGAGAACCGAAATGCATTATAGAAGAGCGAAACCTGCTACCGCAATATCTTCAACCAAGGAGGCTGGAGGAACCTGAATTGAAGCTCCCAATGAAAGTGCGTTCCTCCTTGATTGTACCCCCGATCCCTACTGGAGTGTCACTGTTAATGAATATCATGTCGAATATGGGGAAACTACAATTTGAAGATAATGATACACAAAAAAAGGACCTGGAAAGAAACATGTACATGGTCACGCTTCCAACAGAGTCACCAATGCCACAACTTGTAGTGCTAATGGAGTGGGCTCTAGGTATAGAAAGTGTCGGCCTAATTAATTTACTGCTCATGCCGCACTTTTGTAGAACCAAGCAAGTGAGTACATATGTGCAATAGCTCCTGGTCTAATTCCATGGAGGCTACTTATGGCTCGAAAAACCATATTTTGTCGATGTCAAGCTAATTTCATCAATAACGGGTCCCCTACGTCAAGGAGCCAACCATGCACCATATCTGCATACAAACAGAGACGGGACAAAGATGAGGGAAAATTATGACCTCGCTCATGCAAATAGAGGATTCTTGATTTCATGGATAACTGAAAATAGAATAAGGTTCACTGCAAAAATATTATCTTGCAAGTTGTTGCACAAGCTGCGGCCCACTGATTGCATAACCGAGACAGTGGAAATAGTGGAACAATGTGCAGTAGGAGTGATGTTCAATTGGTCATAGTATTTACTAAATGAGCTACTAGAGGATGTCGAGCAAGCATGGGAAGAAAGTAAGAACAAATTCCACTACTCTTGGTTGCTAATTTGATTTCTTTTGTAGTTTGGTCAGAACCACCAGACTACCAGCCACTAGATGTCCCCGTATTATGCCACAATGCGAAATATCAAAACCTGTGGGAAGAGAAGGAAGACAAGATCCGACAGAAGGACAATAACATAGACTTATTTCTGCATGCATAGGTGTTAAGAGACATCATGAGACACCAGCATAGACTGCGAGCTGCGACATTCCAAAAGTATGCGCCTTTCATAAACTTCCAAGATTGTGTCCACAATATTATACTAGAGCCATGGTAGGATACAGTGAAGCAAGTGCAGCCAACTCCCTTTATGACTACTGACCGAAATGTTGAAGCGACCCTCCAAGACTGGCTTGAAAAATGGCACGTCCCATTTGACCAAGGAGATAACCAAGGTAATGGCCAAGGGAATGAGCAAGGAAATGGCGGAGGACATGCACAAGATAACCAGTTGCAAGATTCATATGACGATGATGACAATGATCAGGCCTTTGATCAAAATGATTCAATGGACACACTGAATGATGAGGATGTGCAAAACCAACAACAAGAATAGGAGAAGGAAGAGCATGAGCCACAACGCAAGCAGCACAAAGCTAACAAAACAACTAACATAGTTAGATTAGCTGAGGAAGACAGGAGCCTACCTATAAATGCAGTCACAGAAGTTGCAAAGACCAGCTTTAAAGGAATAGGTAAACAACATATGAAATTAACCAACAAACTCACTAAGCATGTGAATAAGCTCACTGCAACTATTAATGAAGTAAAGAGAAAATTTGAATATGATACATACGAGGTTGATCCCAGTGATACATTAGCCGTGCTATTACTGTTTCCACCACTCAAGCTAGAATTCAAAGCGTAAGCAGTGGAAACAGGAGTGACGGAGTATGATGATGTTTTCCACGCGATGGGGACCCTGTTGCTAGATTTTTTTAAATTAGCATTGGCCAAATTATATGTTTTTCAGCATGAAGCCACAAACAAAATCTGGATCCTGGAAAATTATGTTTCTTATTAGGCCAAAAAAGAAACACGGAAGGGCAAAGAGTGCAAATCCATTCATATGGAAAAGGAGCAAGAAATTCAAGTGTAAGAAAAAAGTAGGATTGCACTGGGTAAAACAATAATTAACGTAGTCACAGAGTTCCTTGCAGAAGAAGAACAATAGGAAGAAAATGCATATGCCAAGGTAGCATGGCTATCCAGGATTGCAGCAGACCTAAGAAAACATGTGGAAGAGCTTAAAGTGCAACAACAACCAAGCACACCCATTGAGGTCCTAAAAGAGTGCAGGAAAACAAAATTTGGGGTTGTTTCCATAATTAAGGAAGGAGAGAAACTATGTAATGAAGTATTCGACGTCATATTTGCAGTGTGGGAATTTTTTCTCGAAGATGAAACATAAAATACGTTCACAGAGGACACACGCCAAGCTGACTTCAGAATCATAGTGGTGAAGGAAGACATGAAGAAGCTTTTTATCAAGGAAAAGATAGAAAAATTAGCCGAGTTGAAGCAACTATAGCAATAGGTAAAAACTCTACGTGAGTAGGAACATCAGCCAAATGAAGAAGTTGCAGCACACCAATCTGAAGCTGAATGAGTTACAGGGATCCTTCATCCTATACAAGAGAAGCTCCAACAAATATATGAGTCGATGGAAGATATAGCGTCGAAACATATCAGTTTTGACCATGTCGAACAATTGGAGAAGCAAGAGCAGGTGGTGCGAGAAGAATTTGACCAAGTGTAAGGAATTTTGAAGGAATTTTAGGACAAGGTTGGAACCACAGTGCAACCAGCTCCAGAACCATAGAATTTCTTAGTGGCTCAAGAGGTGTCACATGTGAGCGTTAGGGGCCTGTTGGGCCAAGAAAAAGCACAAGGATGAGGGAGAAGCGCAAGCATAAGAGGAAAAAGAAAGCGCACGACAAAAAGGAATATGCAAAGAAAGGAAAGGAAGTGCGGAAAAGATAAATCTACAACAAGGAACAGTGTGATGAAGGAAAAGAGAATCTATGGTAAGGTAGAAGAGTAAAGGATGGGAAGGTACAAGTCAAAAATACCATCAAAGATGGAGTTGACGGAAGACTAAAGGACACTTTTTGCGGCTAGTTATCGCTTGTAATAAATGGATTACACAACACTTTTGTGGCTAGGTATGTCCCATGATAAATGTAATGAAAGACATTTTTGTGGCTATTTATTACTATAATAAATAAGCTGTACTAAGTCAACCCTGTGCGGTCTTGTAGAATCTATAAGTAGGAAGAAACCATTTTGTATAGGGGTTGGTTGGCTAGTCAGTTAGCAGGTTGTTACTGATGAGAGAGAAGTTTGATATTATAGTAGGTTGTTGAGCCACAGATCTGCAGTTATGTGCATTGACCAATTTTCTAAGAGTCATTTTGCAGCTGAGTGCGCAGATAGTAGAGTATAAGAGTCAATCCAGTCTGTGTGCAGATCAATAGGATGAATAGAGCAAAACATAATAAACCAGATAACATGATAGCAAGAAAGATTCCGAGCTGAAAAGAAATATCTTAAGACAGTCTGCAGTCAATTCGCAGACTAAAGGGTGCCATATATTTCTCGTGCGAGATGAAGAGCAGATTTGTGGTTTCTACCTGATGGATTTCCATGTTACATATTATGTCGAATGAATGTTCTTTTTAAATATTTTGTGAATTATGTTGTATTATTTATGTTTATTGCTTAAGTGAATGTCACAATATTGATAAATAGTTAAAAGAATTAATGACTAAACTATTAGGGAAGTATTGTGTATTAATCCATGCTCATTTCTTGTTAAGTCGTAATACAGTTGCGCCATTTTCATTTATTGTTAAGGAATAATATGCGTCACATAATTGGACTATTTATTAAGTTATCAAGGAAAATTTTTATGTCGCACTTTGGCTGTGTCACACTGTTGTGCCAATGTCGAGTTAGTAAAAGACTCCATCCTTTCGACTTTTTCGAGCACCCTGGTTGCACGCTAGGGGACTATAATCCCTCTCCTAACTACAGAAACCTGGTTCTAGTAGTTTACCATTAAAATATCTCTAGTGAGACTGTGCCTTCCTCGCATGTGTTATTGACTGATCTTGCTCTGTCGGCCCGATGTCTTTGGGTGTTTTATTGGTTTTTGTGGGTTTGTTGAACCTGGGTCACGAGAGCGAGGAAGATTAGGCCAACATAGACCATATTTTATATATATATATATATAAACCCTCTTATGGGTCTACAACAATATTAAGATTAATACTATCATTATTCAAGGATCTATATATAACTCATAAAAGCATAACACATTAAACAAAGGAATGGTCGTAAGATCATCAAATATGGCATCCTGAAACAAAATATTTACATTACATACACAAGCTATAACATTGTTGTTTAAACCAAACAAAATCCCTCATACAGGTAGTGTTCATCATAACTAGCTACTGCACAAAAAATGTAAAAGACCCCATGGTTCATTTCCTGCTAAAGGATTATGGTTGTAAGTACATTTCTAATGGCTACCATTATAAAAAAACCAAATACAATGCATAATAGAACTAACATAGCTTATAAAAAACCCTCTCACGGGCTCCATCGAGATAATATTAATAATATCTGTATTGTGTACAGAGTAAGGTTTCAAACTAAAACTTTATCAATAAGGCATAGCACAGTCGTAATACCATCAAGGATGGGATCCTGTCAACCTGAGAATAAACATAGATAATTTTCACAATAAAGACCCTAAGGGTTGTTTCTTATACACAGTGTTAAAACAAACATTACAGGGTTAAAGAGTGGTTGTAAGTACATCACGGATGGCTTCCACCTATTTGTAAAAACCACATATAAATTATTTTAAACAGAACCAACAACATGGAGGCAAGACCATCCACAATAGCACCCATAGGTTCATCGCAATATGCATAGGATTGTAAAGTATTACACCTAAAATCCTCACAAATAAACAAGGTCATAAATCCTCTGTAAAACCGAAGGTAAAACCCTCTAGGGTTTAAATGAATAAACTTATCTTGAAGAGTTGGATCCCTCTCCTCTCGTCTTCTTCGCGTGTAGGTTAAATTACCTGTAGCAACACATACAATATGAGTTTTGTAACCTAAGGCATGCCTTAAACCACATTTTTTGAAAAGGAAAGAAAAAATATAGGGTTGGGCTATGTTACCTGGTGCATTTAAAAATGCAGGCCTTGGAGGAGGTAACCTTGTGGCTTCCATTTCCAGTGCCCCCCACTTGCAAAGTTTTTAATTACAATGAGAACCTTTGAAAATAACCACAAATGAAAACTTTAAACATGTATTATAAACCTTACTTTATTACCGTTGTGAGTTGTAGAGAGGGTGAGGGGTCAGATCCTATGGGGGTTACCCTTATCCCTCCTCTTCCTGCACCCACAACAAATTCTTGTTAGTAAAATTTGTAAATTGTGGATTTATACCAGTAAAAACACAGACATAAGTTCCAGTTTTCTTCTCACCTGTTAGCAGGCAGTACACATGGATGAAGTGATGGAATTCTCATGGAGGCACGAGAATTCGAATGGAGACCGAACAATTCACTTGTATTTGCATTTTATGTATGAAAATTCTAAACAATTCTTTGTGGGTAGGTGGTACAGGTTTTTACTACTTAAAAGTTGAAAACCTATCTTAAAAAACTAAATCTTTAAAAAGAAATGAATGAATTTTTATGTTTAATATTTAATTTCTTATATATATTATTTTAAAAATATTATATATGCTTAATTTTATTAATTTTATTATATAGATGTCTCTTTATTTATATTATATTTAATTGAAATTATTATATATAAGAATTCTATTTTGTTTATGAGTGTAAGTATTCTCACCATATACTAGTAAAAAGTGAAAGACATGCATTAAACATCTTGTAGTAAAAAGTGAAAGGAATGCAATAAACACCTTGTTGTTGAAATCTTCCAGTAAGCGTTGCATCCAAAATAGTGCGTCACAAAAGAACTAGAATAACATGATTGAAAAGTAATTGAAGGAATAATCATGAGCCAAAAATATTTTGCTTTTCATTGGAATAATATTTACCTTAACAGACCTCCCACTTGTTTGTAAGACAAGACACTCCCCTTGCCAGTAGCATCTTGAGTCATCTTAATTTTCTTTCTCTGTGGGCATAATAGCATTTATCCCCCTCACGCAACGTACAGGTGATTCATATGATTTGCAGAGCTCTGTCGTAGGTCTTGGTGTGTATGGGGAGCATTTACCTTACGAGTGCCAAACAATTGTCATCACTTAAAACTTCTTGTTATCACTCCAAGAAACCCTTTATGGTTGTAGAACAAAGGTGCTTGGTAACTTAAGAAATGAATATTTTTCAGTAGGTGGATCAATGGGATACCAAGAAAGCACAATGAAGAAATTAACTTATCAGAACATCTTAATGAGCCAGTGCTTTTAGAAACTATCAACCAGATGCAATATAACAGTGAGTGGTATGAAGAATACTATTTAGATAACCAAGTACATGGAATGCAGGGTCAGAGATAACCAAGTACATTTGAATGCAGGGTCATACTAAATAGTAAAGGATTCCTTCATTCAAGTTCATGAGCATAAAGCGGAGCTAAACTTAAAAAAAGTACAGAACAGAAAGATAGATGAAAAGTCTGATAATAGCAGCAAAAGAAGACTGTGATTGTATTAAGATAAGCAATCAGTACATAGGCCAAATTCTCTCCAAGATTGAACCCCTTGGCTCAGCCTTAGTACTTAGGCTTTATAGCCTTTACAAAATAATCTACAGATCCTAAAAACATGGATCTGTTGAGTTAACTAAAACACTAACTGGACAGCAAATGCAAAAAGATAGGGACTGATCCCTAAAATCAAGGAAATGACAATGAGTTGGTCTTCTTTCTAGTGCTCAATGGTTGATGAAGTGAAGTTAGCCTCCCAAGGCTCGGTGGACTTTGATTGGAACATAACAGAAACGCTCTTGATCATGTGGCACTTGAACTTAGATTTGTTTCCTCAAAAAGATGCTTAAAATTAGCAAAAACTCCCACTTGACTTAGATCTCGTTTAAAATCCCTTTAGATAATGGTAGCATAATTTATAACTTGCTTATTCTTCTCGGCCTCCCGCCATTCCAACTAGAAAATCCGCGATCTGGGCAAAAACTTAAGCGATCTGTGAAAACAGGCTTTTGGCAGCTAAGCCTTCTGCCAGTTTCACGCGTTAGTTGCCGAAAGTCAGCCTTTTCGGCAGCTAATGAGCTCTTGGAGGCTCGCCTAAGCTGCCGAAACCTGTATAACTCCTAAAAAAACTGCCTTTGGGAAAAATCAATTTTCTCAGCCGTCTGATGTCCATTTTGCATGTTCAAATAGTCGATTTTTATCTACAGATCATAAGCTATCTACTGGTGCTTTCATATTTTAATTTAGGGCTCAAGAAGGACATCGAAATTTTCCCACAAGATCACATGATTTCAGCAGAAAATTCCTCCAATCCTTTGTTACAGGTCTGTTTATTGCCAATAATTTCGACAGAAGCAACCTATCGTTCTCCTCGTGGAATATTTGTATGTGGCCTGATGGTTGCATTTTATCTCCTTTATTTGCTGAGTAGAATCCCATGTGCATCGGGATATGAAAATAAATAACTCGTGATGAAGAAAAGGAAATGGCGCTCAGTGTCAAGCTTTGAATATCTTATTTGTTGAAAAGTTTCTACACGTCATTTCTGCCACGAATGAACTTTTCCACATCACATGATGGAGTGTTCGGAATGTTCTATTCTCCATGTATACCTTCCTAATTTGTGTGCTCCTCACAGTCAAATCCCATAACAGCCCGAGAATATCAAAATGTTTCAGCAGCAATTTCTCAATCCACTACAATAATGAGCAAGAAATGCACCATCAATCTTTCCTTTCGGCGGTTACAACAGGCTCGTTTGATGATTTGATGAGTACGAAGCAATCTTTGATTTTTGCACATGGATATGTTTTCGGCAGCTAAAGTCATTCTGGAAAACTTTATTAGCTGCCAAAACTGGCCTATTTCGGTAGTTAAGTAAACTTCCATAGACTTAGTTAACTGCCGAAAGCTGAGGTTTTGAATTTTGAAGGCCATGGCTCACAGAAATAATAAAATTTTACCCATTCTATCATCCAAAATGAGGGTGTTCAATTTGGGAGATAACATCTGGCTCCTACTCAGGGATGGAATCCTCCCAGTGAGGTTCCGAAGAATCCCAGAACCAAGTAGTTCCAGTAGCCTTTAGCATTGGGCATGGATTCATCAAGTCTTTAACACTAATCCCTCTGCAAACCTGTATCCCACCTGTAGCTTACATGCAGCCTGCTCTGCTTATTCAAGAACTGAACAAAATTGAAAAACATCTAACTTCTCATATGGCGAGCTTATTTCTCTACCTACCCCTACACTAACCAATTGTACTGCCTTTTATCAAGTGAATGCTGATTTCCATAGCAGCCATCGAAGCAGTTTGGATACTAAAAACATCTCATCTTTCTCGCCAATCAGCAAATGATGTTTGAAATGAATCAACAATAATAAGAAGTCTTTCAGGAAACCATACTTACCCAGACACACTGGAAAGCTAAGGCAATCTGAAATCTCCAGGTTCTTTGAAAAGTATAGGTCAATGAAAACTGCCACTGGATCTTTAAAAGGAAGATAAGTAACATGCTGCTCCTCGGAAAACAGCTGCACATCTATGGCAGCCTCATGCTCAGCCATGATTGTTTCTCTACAAGAGGACTGATCATCTTCTTGTCTTCTTGAAATTAGTGATTGATCATCAAAGATGGTAACTTCCTCCTCAGAAAAATGTACACAAGATGGTGACATAATAGGCTTGACATCATGTGAATTTTGATCAGCTGAAAATATGTAATTGTCTATATCATCATTATTTACCATAGGCTCTTCTTGATTTGCAAATTGGTCATAAAATTCATAGCCATACTTGTCTTTGGAATACTCTGCACACACTGAAAAAACTGATTCTGAATCTGAAATGCACTCACCCTCAGGATGCTGGTCCAAATATGTTTCATACCCATTGCTTTCATACTCGAAATATGAAATGTCATGACTGTCTTCTTGCACATATGTTTGCAGATTTTCAGAGTCATCCTGCATTCTGATCCACCTAGATGCACGGATGTTTTCCTCTACCTTTTGCGCATCCTCAAACAACTGAGTTAATGATGAAGATTCCCTTTCTAGCAGAAGAAGGGCGAGTTCTGAATGAAGACACATAACATAGTGTATCATAGCAGTTGTTTCTATAGGTCGGATCTCCAAAGGCATGTCATGATACATGCTGTTAAACCTTCTGTTAAAAACAGACAAGGCTTCACCCTGCTCTCATTCCAAAGCATAGAAATCAGCAAGATAAGAATCTAGAGACTTGTATTTACCCCAATACTTCAGGAAAGCATTAGAGAACTCGGTCCAAGAGCCAATTGAATCAGCTCTTAGGCCTTTAAACCATGTAGCAGCATCTTTGATCAGAGACTTGGAGAAATATCTCATGACCACATCTTCATGAACAAGCTGAAAACGATCAACAAAATCCAAAAAGGATTCCACGTGTTCCTCGACTGGAGTTTGATTCTCTCCAGAAAACCAAGGGAGATATTCATAACAATCATCAGGATAAGGATGAAGAAGAAGGGGCAGCTTTAAAGGCTTGAACATCTTCATCCGGATCTTAACTTGAAAGGCTGTGGGCTGATCATGAGAGTTAACGGGTTCATGACAAGGTACAAAAATTATAACAAGAGGGGTTGAGATCTGTACAGGGTCTGAAACAATTTCTATACTTTCAAGGTCACATGGCTGATCAGATTCTGAAAGCAATGAAATACAGTGGTCATCTTTGTGAATGGGCTGAGGTAAAGCTACCGAATCTACATCTATAATGCAGGGCTGCAGGATTTCCTCTTCTAAAGATGAATATATACAAGAAGGATGATGATTTTCTGAATATACAAAATAGAAAATAATTCTCTTTACACGCGAAGGGAAAAGAATGAAAGAGGTAATAAAGAACAACAACAGTTCATGAAGCAAACTAATGAACTGATACCTGGACTTTGATTTGAGCTTCTTCATATTTTATCAACAGGATCCTCCCCAGTGGAGTCTTTGAACGTGGAATCGCCAGATAGATGCTTACAACCAATAAAATGTTCATCCTTTGTCTATCATCAAAAACTGAAACTATGTCGTCTCCCAGGGAAGCTTGCTTCACTCTCCGTTCCCCGGCAACGGCGCCAATTTGTTATCACTCCAAGAAACCCTTTGTGGTTGTAGACCAAAGGTGCTTGGTAACTTAAGAAATGAATATTTTTCAGTAGGTGGATCAATGGGATACCAAGAAAGCACAACGAAGAGATTAACTTATCAGAACATCTTAATGAGCTAGTGCTTTTAGAAACTTTTAATCAGATGCAATATAACAATGAGTGGTATGAAGAATACTATTTACATAACCAAGTACATGGAATGCAGCGTCAAAGATAACCAAGTACATTTGAATGCAGGGTCATACTAAATAGTAAAGGATTCCTTCATTCAAGTTCATGAGCATAAAGCCGAGCTAAACTTAAACAGAGTACAGAACAGAAAGATAGATGAAAAGTCTGATAATAGCAACAAAAGAAGACTGTGATTGTATTAAGATAAGCAATCAGTACATAGGCCAAATTCTCTCCAAGATTGAACCCCTTGGCTCAGCCTCAGTACTTAGGCTTTATAGCCTTTACAAAATAATCTACAGATCCTAAAAACATGGATCTGTTGAGTTAACTAAAACACTAACTGGACAGCAAATGCAAAAAGACAAAGACTGATCCCTAAAATCAAGGAAATGACAATGAGTTGGTCTTCTTTCTAGTGCTCGATGGTTGATGAAGTGAAGTTAGCCTCCCAAGGCTCGGTGGACTTTGATTGGAACATAACAGAAACGCTCTTGATCATGTGGCACTTGAACTTAGATTTGTTTCCTCAAAAAGATGCTTAAAATTAGCAAAAACGCCCACTTGACTTAGATCTCGTTTAAAATCCCTTTAGATAATGGTAGCATAATTCATAACTTGCTTATTCTGCTCAGCATCCCGCCATTCCAACTAGAAAATCCGCGATCTGGGAAAAAACTTAAGCGATCTGTGAAAACAGGCTTTCGGCAGCTAATCCTTCTGCCAGTTTCATGCGTTAGCTACCAAAAGTCAGCCTTTTTGGCAGCTAATGAGCTCTTGGAGGCTCACCTAAGCTGCCGAAACCTGTAGAACTCCTAAAAAAAATGCCTTTGGGAAAAAATCAATTTTCTCAGCCGTCCGATGTCCATTTTGCATGTTTAAATAGTCGATTTTGATCTACAGATCATAAGCTATCTACTGGTGCTTTCAGATTTGAATTTAGGGATCAGGAAGGGCATCGAAATTTCCCCGCAAAATCACGTGATTTCAGCAGAAAATTCCTCCAATCCTTTGTTACAGGTCTCTTTATTGCCAATAATTTTGACAGAAGCAACCTATCGTTGTCCTCGTGGAATATTTGTATGCGTCCTGATGGTTGCGTTTTATCTCCTTTATTTGCTGAGTAGAATCCCATGTGCATCGGGATATGAAAGTAAATAACTCGTGATGAAGAAAAGGAAATGGCACTCAGTGTCAAGCTTTGAATATCTTATTTGTTGAAAAGTTTCTACACGTCATTTCTGCCACGAATTAACTTTTCCACATCACATGATGGAGTGTTCGAACTGTTCTATTCTCCATGTCTGCCTTCCTAATTTGTGTGCTCCTCACAGTCAAATCCCATAACAGCCCGAGAATATCAAAATGTTTCAGCAGCAATTTCTCAATCCACTACAATAATGAGCAAGCAATGCACCATCAATCTTTCCTTTCGGCGGTTACAACAGGCTCGTTTGATGATTTGATGAGTACGAAGCAATCTTTGATTTTTGCACATGGATATGTTTTCGGCAGCTAAAGTCATTCTGGCAAACTTTATTAGCTGCCGAAACTGGCCTATTTCGGTAGTTATGTAAACTTCCATAGACTTAGTTAACTGCCGAAAGCTGAGGTTTTGAATTTTGAAGGCCATGGCTCACAGAAATAATAAAATTTTACCCATTCTATCATCCAAAATGACGGTGGTCAATTTGGGAGATAACACTTCTCAAGAAACCTCTCTATTTTGATAAGCAACCTGGGCTTGTAGGTTACTACTAATAGATATCAGATACTTTCAACTTGGTGGAAGCTTATAGATGTTTAAATTAAAATTAGTATAGGGTGAAACTTATTTATTGGACAGACCCATGGATGAGAGATCCTAGGATGTCCATTTGATAGGATCCCCTCCCGAAGGAAAGTCTGTCCAGTATATAAGGCCCTCCTTAGCATAGAAGTACATGTTCATGTATATGTAAAACATTCTAAGTCTGTTTCTAACTTATTTTGTATTATGTTTGTTCACTACTTTTTACAATTTTATATATTGAAACTTTCATTGAGGTTTGTACAGGAACTTAGGTTAAAATAAAAAATCATAATCCACGTTAGATCATGAAAACAAAGGCTAATAAAAACAAATGTTTTGACTTTTCAAAACACTCGTCGTTATAATTGTGTAGGACTTTCCTGCTTTAATTCAGGTTGAATAAGTGTGGAAATAAATTATGCTAAAAAATGAAAAAGAAGTATATGTGATCCTAAAATTTCATATGATTAAAGTTTGTGTTGGTTTATCAAGCTTTTGCTAAATGAAATACTAAAAAGTATTTAGAAACCCATAACTAACAGAATTGCTTGACTGTTAACATCTCTACCATCGGCTAAATGGTTTCCTGTTTTTGTTGAGATGTCTTTTTATTTTTATTTTCTTGCTGAAGCATGATATAACTTTTATATGATCAAAGCGAAAGAAAGAATAAAGGTAAAAGTTGCACATAAATACTTAAACAAATTGCAATCTATGAATTTAAATTAAAAGCAAAGCATATACAAATCGCTGGCTAATCGATCTGTTTTCCCTTTTCCTCGGAGCTGATCAGTTCCTTCCTACAAGGACCGCATATATTACTCTCTGCAGGCATGGTATCCTTAACTGCAGATACAAAAAAATCTTCCCATATGAAAGAGGGTACCCATGGCGATTTTGTTTTCATAACTTCGACATTCAAGCTTTCTCTCTTTGATGTTTCCTCCGATATACCAACGTTCATGTGCCTTGTTTTCATGTAGTGAATTCTATCCAACAAAGCAACAAATTCCTCGAAACCGTCTCCAGTACTTTTTAATGCCGTGCACTGGCGTTTGTCTTCAACTCTGTCCGTTTCATTTTGTGATTCGAACTCTTGCGATCGTTTCAGTCGCTTGGATGAGTCCATGAATCCACTATAAACAATATTCATAGCTGAATCAACCACGGAACTGATTATTATATATATTGAATTGAGAATTACGAAATCATAGGGTATCGAAAATCCAATAAACCTGAAGCACGTTTTAGATGGAAAACTTGACAGGTTCACAGAGAAAATTCGACATATTTTCCAAATTTTTAAGAACATTGCGTGTCATCCCGCTTTCTTGTCTAATCCAAATTCCTTGTTACACTCGAATTATTCCGACCAAAAGACGAAACGAAATGAGTGGGAAAATCCATCATTAGCGTCATGCAGCTGACGTTATGGGTGATCGATCAGCGATAACAGAGCAACAAGTCGTGAAAGTAGGAAACAACTAGATTCTTTGATACAGCAATGTGTCCCCATCGGACTGTCCGATGGGGAGTCGATTCGGACTTACCTAATATACTCGTTTACGAATTTGCCTCCGCAATAAACGCAAATGCCCAGCCTATGACGTTAGCATGCTTAGCTCATTGGATGTCATGGCATAATTTAATGAGAGATGACATATCTGTATTTAGGATGACTGTAATAGCGTTGAAATTTGGCCAATAAACAGCCTGCTGGGGCTTTAATGCCGGTGAATTGATTCTCAATAAATGTAATAGTCCACCTTATGACGTTTAGTATGCTTAGCTCAGAGGATGTCATGGCATAACTTAATGTGAAAGCAATCTCAAGTTGCTTGAGATTGCATTAAAGCTTGTGTACTAGGTTGGTTAATTTTGGCAAGAGCTATCCATTGAGCTGCAGAGCATTGAATGCTAGTGCAGTAGGCTTGATGACCCTTGGATCTTAAGCTACATAGCATTCAATGCTCTGCAACTCAATGGATAGCTCTTGCCGTTAATTTTTGCCTTAAAATTTGATAGAAAATAATTTTTATTTATCATTTTACATTCCAAAATATTATCACTTCAAAAATTTAAATGTCAATAAAATGTGAATTTTATTTTCATAAAGTCATTTTAAATTAAACTGAATTTTTATTTTTACACGACATTATTATTTATATCCAAGCCCGACTTATAAAAATCATTAAATATAACTAATTAGTAACAGTAATAGATCATATACTGTTATAAATTTTCGTATATATATATATATATATATATATATAGTAACAATAATACATCATGTCTTAGTTATAGTTTTTTAAGCCCTTGATATTTGGTGGACTATGGTAATGACCCACTGTATTGCTTGAGAAGAAGCTTATTTCAAGGTTTTCAAGATAAGTCTTATTTGTCATTATGTGTATGCTTGGTTTAATCATTATCTTTATTATATTTTTTTTGAATTAAAATTTTGTTAACTTAACTACATATATAATAAAATAAATATTAATAATAGTAATAGATGAAGTTGAATACAACTAATTAGTAATAAATATATATATCAATGGATATATTTCTAATATAAAAAATTTGATTGATTTAGTCATGGTTTTTTTAGTAGTATTTGGTGGTGCGTGGTAATGACTCATTGTATTGCTTGTGAAGAAGCATCTTTAAAAGTTTCCACTATGAACCTTTTTTTTCATTGTTTGTATGCTTGGTTTAATCATTATGTTTATTAAATTAAAAAAAAATTGTATCATTTCAAGCAAGATGCGAGATTTCAATGTTTCATATAGTTAAATATTATTAATGTTATTTAAAAAAATATTAACTCTTATTATGATTAGTAAAATTAAGATTTAAACTTTAAGTTAAAGGAAATGTTAAAATTAAAAAGTCATAGAAAAATTTATTGATATACAAAGTGGGGTGCCCTTCATATTGCCATGCTTAGCTGGGGTGCTTGACTTTCACAACCTTTCACTGCGGGCCCTCCAAAATGCCTTCACAATGGCGATTAACTTACGGTCGTAACATAAACCTTTTACATATGAGCTGGAGAAAGACAATGTCGCAAGGAGTAGATACGAAGTGTCAGAACAAGGCATAAAGTCAAAAGTGTCAGTTTCACAAAGGAGGATTCCCATGAGTGACAAAACAAAGCGATGTTAAGCGTAGTCTACTATGACTTTGAGAACATTGAAGTCTTATAGAGGAAAAATCTGGTGGCAAAGAATTAAAAGTAAATGTTGCAGTATGATGGGATTTTATGTAATGAAGGTAATCCTTATAACAGAAAATCTGAACTTGAAGTAAGATGGGTATGAATTTATGCACAATAAATCTTTATATATGGACTATAAACAAACTTTGTCTAGAGAAATATAGAATCGTAATAATAAGGAATAAAGTTGATAGGAGAAAGGTTTATAAGATATCAAATATACACATTAGACTCAAATAAGAGTAGGATTGAAAATTTCCAATATATGCGAATGGTTTAAAATTCTATAGAGGAAAGAAATAAGTTGGCACTAAAGATTGAGTGTACACTACCATTCAACACAAGTTGAAGAATCTTTGGAAATAACATAAGACAACATGTGTAATACACCAAATAATTATTAAATTTTTAAAGCTTTTCATTATTTATTTTTATATATTTTGAGGGTCAACAAACGTTTTTTTAACAGCTACTTAATTTTTAAAGCTTTTCATTACTTAATTTTATATATTTTGAGGGGTCAACAAACGTTTTTTTAACAGCTACTTCAATTTTGATTCCTCTGAGTTATTTAATTAATAATAGTAATAATTCCATTACATTTATTTTTATATATTTTGAAAAATAAAGTAAAAATAAATGTAATGGAATTATTACTATTATTCATTAAATAACTCAGAGGAATCAAAATTGAAGTAGCTGTTAAAAAAATCGTTTGTTGACCGACAAGGGGAAATGACAAATGGCAAAAGCTGTTGAGTAAAAACTCAAGTGATCTAGGAGACCTATCTTCCCTAAAATCAGGTTGAGACTCCTTGTGGAGCATTAATGAGCAAGTGGCTCCTAAATAACCAAGTTCGAAGAAAAATACTATAAAGTATTGTTTCCATCGAATAAGAAAGAGGCTTGCGATGGAGAGGAAATGATCTATTTGATGCGAAGAAAGAGATTGTGCATTGATTTTAATTTCCCCTTATGGTTCAACGAACATGCTCGGGGGTTCTGGATCAAATAAATTTGACTTTTCTAGGAGTTGGTTGGGAGGAATGATATTTTCAGTTTCGTTTTCCCATCAGTGGTGACATGTTATTTACTGATTTAACTAATACATTAGTCTTGTTATTTACATTCAAAAAGTATATTATAAATTTTACTGCACTTATAAACAATAAATACGTAGAGGTGTTCATTTGTTTTTCTTTCATCTTGTTAAATTATTTAATACCTTATAAACTTTTGTTATTTTCTAATTCAAGTATGCATAGAAATATTAGGAATCGGAAGTACTATTATTACGAAGAAAAATCACTTTTAAACTATACAAAACCCTTTACAAATTTTTATAACATGTAGCTTAAATAGTTATCAACGCAAATTTTTTACCGCTCAAGAATTTTTACAAAGAAGATAATGAGAGTCGAGAGGCTTCTCATCGAGTTTTCAAATAATGTAGGTTTTTTATGAAAATTACAAATGCAGTAAGTTTCATTTAATCAACTAATTAAACAATGTAAATATAATTACAATATAAGAAAACCCTTCGTATTATAGATTAAACATAAAAAAAATCCAAGTAAGAATCTAACCGAAGATCTTTAGAATACAATTACAACAAATCAAGAATCGAAACAAGAGTAGATGAAAGAAACTTTAGGTTTTACAATCCTTGGAACCGGATTCCGGCTAACCAGATTTGTTATCAAAATCATAACAAACATTTAATATATAATTAAGAACCTTATAATCAAAATCACGATGGATGAGTTGTCAATCTTTCAAATTAAATGTAAAAATAGTCTACAGTCTCCTTTTCTAAAACCACGATGAATTTTCTAGTCCCACTGCATTTACTAGACCCAACATTATTTTCTAACTTATCTTAAAATCATTAGAGGAAATTTCAACTCAAAATGGGCCTTTCAATGCTAATTCAAATTCCATGACATCATGTGTTAGCGAATGAAATTGCTTTAAATTTGAAATATGGTATAGGTATTAAAAAAAAATTAATATAAATTTGGGGATAGGTATCATAAAAAACACTATTTTTGTTGTTTGTATTTTCGACATATCTCCCCATTTTTTTACTCAAATTTCAAGTGGGAGAGCTCCCTGGATGCATAATTAAATTCCGCATTCAACAAGTACCCATTCTGCATACATTTGACGGACCCCGCTACCCCAAAACAAGAAATACTTGAAAAATCATGATGATGACATTATCATCACATTTTTTCAGGTGTTTCTTGTTTTTGGGGTAGAGGGATCTGTCAAATGTATGCAGTCTGGGTATTCATTGGATGCGAAATTTAATTTTGCATCCAACTAGATCTCTCGATAGAAATTTGAGTAAAAGCACAGGGAGATATGTTGAAAATATGAACAAAAAAAGTATTTTTTTTCTTTTCTTTGTCTTGTTGGCCGGATTTTCTAACTAGGCCAACTTAAGGAGATTAAGCCCACACAATTCGCTTAGAGCAGCTCCCGGTGTGTTTAGAATGGCAAAATCTCATAGGTTATGGTCCTACTATTATCTAATTTTTACTCTCTTAAAGAGAGTCCTACCATTTAAAATTAGAAATTTTTTTCCTAAATTAACTAACAAACTAAAGACTAAACTAAATTTTAATAAAAACAACTAAATAAAAACAAACTACTTACCTACAAACTATGCTATATATAAAATGAAATATCTATTTAACTATTAAAATTACTATTTATATCTAACTATAATTTTCTCTCTTAAAGAGAGTCTGTCAATGAGATTTTAATGATTCATAAATAATAAACTATTTGACAAAAAAAATTAAATTTAACTAAAATGAAAATTTCAATAGGTGGAAATGCGTAGATTTAATAGCTGCTAGAACACACAGATTAATCAGCTATCAATCTTCACCTTTTCACTATGAAATAAAACTTAAAATATAACTTGAAAACTAACTATACCTAATCTACTTTATAAACTATCTTATACATGAGCGCGATTAATTTATGTAAGTCTGACGTATGAGAAGTATGATTTGATTACAGTATATTAAAACATAATGTAATTCATTAAGCACATCAACCTTCCAAAAACCAAGTAATTAACAAAGTAACTACTGATCTATTTCGAATTGCTCATTACATCAGACTTAAGACTATTCTAGACAATCAAATACAATAAAATTAGACACTCTAGATAGATAAACATAAAAGATTTAAGTGTCAAAATGAAAAATAGAAACTATATTTGAATTGTATTCAAATGAGTGAGGAAGAACAATAAAATGAAATCTTACTGAAACAGTTTGAATAAGTCTTGGAACAATAAAACTCATTGAATGAAAATTATGTATCTCCTTACATGTCCAGAAATCACTTCTGGTAGAATCTCTCTCTCCCTACTCTCACAAACACATGGAACAAAGAGAAAAATAGAGCACAGAAAGATCACTTTTCATCAGCTCTATCGAGAGCTTTCCCCCTCTCTCTGGTGAAGTATTGCCATTGTTTAAATAGGAAAAAATACAAACAGAAACTTAACTCAGTATCTTTGCTAGTCGGCCCCAAGAAAAATGTGTCCAATGCACCTCAAATTTCTCTTAGATGGTTCACTGTTTTGATAAAATTTCTCACATATCAACCACATGATTCTGTTTTACAAAAAACCCATGTCCCAAAATTGGTTATTTCGCCCTCATTTGCTCCCAGTTTGCTTTCGAAATTTACCTCCTTCAACTGATGCGTGATTGGAGCCAAACGTCCTACATTATTCCATTTATTTGAAAGCTAGAATCTTAGACTTAAATCACATCCTCTAGAAGATCATGTAGGATTATCTTGTTTTCAATGAAACGTTGAATGATTCCTGGAATTCGTTGCTTCTTCTGTGGACTAAAACACTAAAATCTTAACACATCTCCTCTTTTGCTGGCTATTCTGGGAGTTCAGTGAAAATATTTAAATTGACAAGACCGACCATAGCATAATTTTATAATAGTAACTATTTCATTCACTTTTATCTTCTTATATTGCTAGTGAACAAATTCAGCTAGCTCCTATTGCAAATGATTTTGTGGCATATTTTCCCGTACTATCCTAAGCGAAATAATTCCAATGTACCCTATTCACATTCATCATTTAACCTGCACATTAAAACATAATATAAGTTAAGTAGATAAAAATCAACTAAGAAGAAAAACTGCCAAGTCAAAAGAAAATCAAGAAAATATTTCAAATGGTCAAAATAATAATAAGGATTAGAAATCCTTTCTCTTCATTGATCAGGTTGTAACATTGACTTGGTCCTTTCCTTTGATGATTCAATCCCTTCCAATAGTTTGAGAAACCTCAGTCATTCTGGTGACTTTTTACCATAGTCGTTTGTTGCTTAAACGAAGGTAATTCTGTTTGATGACATTTACTTTAGAGGAAACATGGAAATTAATATTCTGTGATTAAAAATTGTGATCTGCTTGTTTGTTCAGAAAAGATCTATTATCAGCGGAGGTGGAAACTACATATATTTCTCCTTTTAATGAACCAAAAAAAATCATTTTCTCTTATGCATTGTCTTCTAGAAACATGGCATCTATGTGTCGTAAACCCAAGTTTACTTATAAATCAAATCCCGTGACAACAAACCCCATGCAATTCAGTACAAGGCATCAACTAAAGCACTCAGTTTCTTAAACTTGGCGTGTAATTTCCTGCGATTTCCTAGCATAGTAATTTTATTGATGTTGTTGAACATTTATAATAGATGTCAATCTTGAAGTAATTTCCAGAAGACTCTTCCTTAAATTCTAGTGAGTTTTAATGATGCCATCTCACTAAATATGACTATCATGACACGTTCAATTTTTTATTTTTTTAAATAACCAAGCCACTAATTTACTAGGATATTATGACATTTGGTGATTGAAGACTTGAAAATAGTGATTGGAGGATGTACCTTTAGACATTACACATGATACGTTCTTCGTGAAGCATGTTTCATTTATTTATTATATTTTACATCTCCCAACCACTAGGTGCTTTTCTTATCCAAATATTTGATAATGTAAATATACTCATCTTTTCCTTTCATGCAAGCTAGCTATGACCTTTCTTGAAAGATACTGTATTTTTACACACTTGCAAAATAAAATCGTTAATTCCATAAATTGAATCGATCCATAAATTGGATCAATCCATGATTTGAAAAAGTCATCAAAATAAGGGATGAGTATTAACTATCTTTCAAGATAACCTAATCTTGAAGGAAATCACTAATTAATAAATAGAACCCTTTTGTATTTTATTGAATAATGATATCTGCTCAAAACAAAGTTATTATTATATGAAAGATTGAAATTCTGTTCATTACCTTTTAAACATGCACATCCACGTTATCCAATAAAGACTCATATAAGACTTCTAGTTTATAAATTTTCATGATATTTGTTTTTCAAATTTTAAATACCAACATAAACTCTAAGGTCCGTTGGGTCACTTTTGGGTTTACCGTAATAATAATTGGACTAAATTTTTATATGTAAAATGATTTCATCACAAAATTTATATAAAATAATTTTATCCAAAATAATTTTAAACATTTGATTATTCAACAATTATGTCAATCCTCAAAAGTTCTCATTTATAGTGAAGGCTAAATTAGGTGTTCAGTTATCATAAGTTTAAGATAATCGAATTCTTTCAAACCGATACATACAATTAACTTGGCTAAGATCCAATGAGAGCATGCAAATATTACTCGACAACCATTAAATAATAAGAGAACTCAAATGACCAAGCAATTAATTATCAGCACAACAACAATATAATGATATAGTAACGTTAATCATTGTCATAAATTCATTGTCACATGAAGAATTCAAAGAGCCAATAGATGACCAACTCAATTTTCATGAAAAACAAATCAAGGAAGGAACAACATAGAAATACCATGATAATCAAAAGCTATGTATTTGCACCATTTCTAATGGGGGTTACCTTTGATTTTTTTACAAAATCAAGGGGATTTGTTGGGGTACCAACAAGTCCAAAATTAATAAATATTATTTTATTATTTTCCTTAGAAGGCCCATTTTGAGTTGAAATTTCCTCTAATGTGTAAAGAGGATGAGAATCCCTTTTCTCCAAACTCTGAGCAAGGTAAACCCTGGATATCTACCAACTGACTTGTAATAAAAAAATGAAGCATATCATGTTTCTGAAGAATAGAACCATCATTCAGATTAAGGAACCGTGCCATATTTGGTATATGCACACAGGCCTGCAAATGTTAGTTTGCTCGGAGGTAGTTTAACCACGTTTTTCATATTAAAAGGTATAGGATGATATTTTTCTCACCTCGAAAGAGAGTAATGGATTACTTATGAGGAAGTAAACCATGTCGCTTTTCATGCATGGCCCTTTCGCTACCATTAAAGCTCATTTAGAAATTTAAAGGCTATCCAGGTAAACAATTAACTAGTCCCAACATTTAACTCTGCATAAAAGAAGAAATCAACTATAAGGGAAATTTTCATAAAACCCTAAACCATGTGTTTTCAAACGAAATGATTACCTATTGGATGAAGTTTGGGCCATAATGGAACTACTAAGGCCTACTCTCAACTCATCCAATTGATTGAGTAAGCACCTCCTTGGTCCTCTTTACCTCACCTATCAAACAAAGCAGTATTTCTTTTTAAGATTGAAATCAAATTAAATTTTAAGAAATGCATATTTGTGCAGAGAGTTTTACTTTCAATGAAATGTTTAAAGGGTGGAGGGTTCTTCTCATCCAATCTCTCCATTTTTTGTTTCTCTGCCCTACAAAAAAAAACATGAGATTTAGTCTTTTCTTTGTTTTCCTGCAAAAATTCCAATAGGAAAGACTTTTAAACTTAAAAAAAAATTACTTTTCCTTTTTCTACCCTCATTCCTTTAGAAATATCCTCCATCAATAACTGAAGGCAAACGCATCAGGATCCTTACACCTTACAACATAAGCAATGGAAATATCTAAGACTGTGTAAAAAAACAAACTCAGCCAAAGTGGTTGATAAGCAGAAATAGAACACTATGAGTTGTTCTTTCACTAAGGAGATCACTAGAAGTCATGTCAGGAGGTAGGTTAAAAGCGTAGCAAGCACAACCATGCAACAAGGAGGTCCAAAATGAAACCAATAATTAACCACCACCAGTGAACAAAGAACAAAACCTCCATGACCAAGTAACTACATTGATATTGACATAAAAACCTGAGAGTTTATTTTGAATCCTTTGGATCATGAGGAGTATATATGGAGGGCCATGATCCTCTTCCTTTCTATGAAAATCATTAGAGTCTTCCAACCTCATTAAATTTTCTTGATTGCATCGTCAACTCACAATCCATATCTTAGAAAAACTTTAAAATTTTATTTAAAAACCCATCTTAACTCATCGACTTGTCGTATATCTTCTTCTTCAGTTTTAAAGAACCCTTGTGATTTTGATTAACAGTTTCTCTTATTTCAGTTACTACATTAACTAGTGGTTAGTTTATAAAAGAGTTTTCAATATATGTATCCAGAATTTACTCTATTTCATGTATGCTTATCTCGATGTTGCTCATTAGCGGTAAGCCACCATTCTTTACAGAAGAAATGGTATGTTCTTTAGTTTGGATTCTTTACGAGACCTAAGATATTTGGATAATTGCTTGATATTAGGAGGAAATTGTTGGGAGGAGATCATAATAGTACTAAAATTCAAAAAGGGTTTATGGGATAAATCCAAGTAGGATGAAGGTGTAATATATATAGATGGTTTCCTAAAATAAGATCAAGAATCCTTAGTCTAAAGAACAACTAGATTTTGGTACTTGGTATAAATCTTCTTGTTTCAAGTCTAACTATATGATCTAAATTGGATATTTATTAAAAAAATCTTCTCTTGTAATAATTTGTTAAACATTAATGGTTTTCTGCAAACTGAGAAAAGTCCAATTTTTCTTTAGACGTTGAAGCAAACCATTGTGACTTATTTAATCAGTAACATGTTATAAAAATTGACGAGAACTTTATACTTAAAATGAGAACCATATCCATACAAAATTTTATCTTTATGCAAAAAAAACACCAAAAAATGCCTCCAAATCCAAAAGTGGTGCTACCGGTAGCACCATTTTTTGGGGGATAAAAATGTGGACATGGACTAAAACAGGCCTTAATGTTATTTACAATAACCTTAAAATGAATCCCCAAATTGAAAATTGATGCTACCAATAGAACACTATTTCATAAAATGACATAATGATATCATTTTATCATAATTTAAAACTGTATTTATTAAACCTCTTAGAAACACTATATTAAACAAAAATTATTCAACAATTTATTGGACCACTCTTTCCATATAAAATAGAGGAATTTCTATTAATACTCATAATAAAATCATATATTAAACCATAAGACATAGAAGCTATTCATATTAAAATTCAAACACTCCTTTAGAGTTTTCACACAGACAAGGACATCTTAACAAAAATGATAAAAAAATTTCATGTGCAAATACTAAAATCAACACATCGATTCTGACATGCCATCAGAAACTACATTTTCTCAGATGAATGATCCTATGAAAATGTATATGGCCCATATTCTTCTCTACGATCAAAAAGTGCACCGTTTGAGTCTTCATGTATGCCCAACATTTCATATGACATATTCCTTCTTTATCTACACCTTGGTTTAGCAGACTCCCATGATGCAACTATTTCTTGTTCCAACAATATTTTGACAATCTTTGTAGTCTTGGAGCGAAGAGTTCCTTTCTTTCTGAATTGGAAGTCATAAACTACTATGACAACGTGACGATGACTTCCATTTTGAAAATTTATTTTTCTCTTTTTGCAAATCTTTTTCTCAACCACCATCTTTGGCTTGTAAACATCATCAAATGGGTGTGTTCTTGATTGCCTCATGTCGTGTAGATGATCTTCTAGACTCAATATATATTTTTCTTTCCTCTATTTGAGAAGGATCAACACCTTCTATTTAACATTTATTTCATCGTTTTCATTTGATATACTTTGTGGCCAATGAAATTGAGTCTTCAAAAAAATATATTCATTTGTAGAGTTTGAAATTATATAATCTTGCTCCATGAAAAAAGACTCACCAAACAATATCAACAACATCAAAATAGTCATATGTATCTTTAATAGACTTTTTTATTTCTTCCAAGCATTGAGAAGAATCGACATCTCTATTGTGTTTGCATGCATTTTGATTGTCGATAGTTTATTGCAATAAAAATAATTTTGAAGCATAAATTTGATGAATTGGGATGAATTTCATTAATCTTAATATTAATGTAGGCCCCCATTCTGCCCTTGTTGAGTACTTCTTACCCCATAGTAGTGTTTTCCGATCAATCGTTTTATACAAAATTGATGTTGGAAGCTAATGTCATTAAATTTTCAATGCACCTTTCTTCGCCATGTGATCCCATAATAAATCTTCTCATGTCGATAGTCTTCTCCAACTTTAGTACAACAGGTTTTGGATTGCATGTCTTTTTAATAATTTCAGTTAATGATGAGAGACTACCAACATTATTCCTCCCCAATTTCACTACAAAATGGATAAACATTTGATCAATATGGTCATGTGTATGTCCAACAAGAAGGAAACCAACTTTAACCTTTTGAATTATTCCCAATTCAACAAGCATGTTTAGATAACAAAACCCTGTCTAATTTTTATTTTCCTGTGTGCTATTTTCCAATTGCTGATATATAACTCGAGGAAAATTGTCAGACCAATGAGTAATCGCATGGTCAATTATGGTGATGGTCACCTTTGCATAATTATGAATCTTTGGAGTTGTAAAGTAAACCCTTGGAGACATCTAATGGTTAAAACTATAAAGCTAACCAAGTGAAACTGAATAAAATTTTCCACCTTTAAATTCTTTGGTACACGAAAAAATGTGGCTGAAGTGTTTTCTCTAATCCATGGCATCAATTATCAAACCCAAATACTGATATGGATCATCATAGCATTTCTTGCGATGTTTGTATATATTTTTCCGTTCAACTGATTCTTGATTACGATGTGTGTGACGCACTTTGATAACGAATTCTACAAATAAAATAAAAATAAAACATTGATGAAATTTTATACTTGATATGTATTCAAGAGAATTTTTTTTTTCAAGATGCACATCTTTCTATCCCTTCTTATTTATATGTTATTTGTTGAAGAGAACAACATATACTGCAAACCCCCATCCTTGATCTCTTAGGTATACACACATTGTTCACTCTATTTTCCATATTATTGTAAAACATGCATATCTGATGAAATTGTTATTGCCTTCGACCTCTTGGTCAAATGCCTTGTACAAGTTGTAGATTCCATGCCTTGAGAAATTATTTGGAATGTGTATGGTTTCTCTATCTAGCGTACCCTCTCCATGATTAGAAAAGAAGTCACGCATCCATAGTATTGCAATGTTTGATATTGGCCCACTAACTCGTGCATGATATTCTTTATAATAAAAAGTGGGATCCTTTTTTTATCTTTTTCTAGATTCTTCATAGTCGAAGATTACCAATTGAGTGAATTCTTTTGAATTCCCTTCTGCAAAACGAAATACTTCCAATACGATAATCAAAACCTGCCTTTGTGGAAATCATGCACCCCACTAAATATGAATTTTAAATATTTTTGTTCATTGATAGATATGCTTTCCTTTTATCCAAGGCACAATTGTAGTGCATCTATTTCAAACAATGTTTTTGGAAACAATCACTTGAAATCAAATCACTAATAGAACTTGGAATCATGAGAAAATATTTTGTAGACCTTGTATAACTAGAATGATTTGGATTGATAATATGGTCTAGTAATACATTTAATCTTGCTTGTTGGTACAATTTTCCTTTCTTTTTCATGTACCATTGCATCATCATCATTTGAATGAGTGTCCTCATCACTATGAGGAATATAATTTATCTTATTGAGATTATCGTCATGAAATTTACTAGGAGATTGATTATCCTCATCTGTATCATATATATCACTTGATTTTAAATAAACATCATTAACAATATTGGTGTCTTGACCACTTGAAGGTTCATCATCACCAAAATCATCATCTGTCTCTTTAAAATCCTTGCTTGGAGGAAAATCATCATCGATGGCATCAAAATCATTGCTTGCATAAAAATTGCATTCACCAATAGCATTTTCGTCATCCTCACCAAAATCATCATCTGTCCCATTAAAATCCTCACTTGGAGAAAAATAATCATCGGTTCCCTTAAAGTCCTCGCTTGGAGGAAACTCATCTTTACCATTATTGTTTCCTTCATCCCCACCAAAATTATCATTGTCTTGTCAAAATACTCACTAGGAGTAAAATCATCATCGATGCCATCAAAATCCTCACTTAGAGGAAAATCATCTTCACCATTATTGATTCCTTCATCCTCACCAAAATCATCATTTGTCCCATTAAAATCCTCACTTGGATGAAAATCAACATCAATGCCATCAAAATCATCTCTTGGAGGAAAATCATTTTCAGGTCCATTGTTGTTTCCTTCATCTTCACCAAAATCATCTTTTGTCCCATTAAAATAATCCTCACCAAAATCATCATCTTTCCCATTAAAATCTTCACTTGGAGGAAAATCATCATCTTTCCCATTAAAATCTTCACTTGGAGGAAAATCATCATCGATGCCATCAAAATCCTTTCTTTGAGGAGAAACATTATCAATCCCATTTAAATTCTCTCTTGGAGGAAATTTATTAGTAGTTACAAATAATTGCTCACTTGGAGGAAAATCATATACATCATTATTATTTCCTTCATCCTCACCAAAATCATCGTTGGTCCCATACAAATCCTCTCTTGGAGGAAGTTCAACTTTGGTGTCTTCAAAATACTTGCTTAGAGGGAAATCTTGGCTAGGAGGAAAATCATCATTGGTTTCTTAAAAATCCTTTCTTGCAGCAAAATTGACACCATCTTTCTCAATACCCATAAAATCTGCACTTGGATGATGGTCTTCATCATCATCACTACTTCCTTTAAAATCCTTTCTAGGAGGAAAATCATCATCGTTTCCTCTCAAATATTCACTAGAAAGGTGCAACTCCCACTCTCCTCACAAAAGAAGTAGAAATGTCCAACTGTCAACCTCCAACAATCATGTAGTTAAAAGAACTATTTTTTCCCTCCAAAATCCCACACCCCCAAATTTGCCTCCAACATTTTTCTACAAAAAAAAATCGCACATTTTTAATGCATTAATACAATTATTGATGTTAATATAATATTTCAGATAAAAACTTTGTAACAATATTAATTAAATCACATGTAAACTATGCTCTATAAAATTTTTAATATTATATTGGCTATCTACATTATTTTTTTTATCCCACACTCATAACATAAGTAAACTTTCATCTACTACCATCTTATTTAAATTTTGTAATAATCATTAACTAATTATTATTCACATTTTCTTACTATTCATATTTGAAATTGGAGCAATTTAATATTGCTTTGAAGATTAGTTTTTTTATAATAAATTTGTCTATTTTTTTTATCTTGGTAATTTTTTTGTGGTTCTATCGTTCACGTTCATGTTGTGGTTAAATTAAACTTAATTTATCCAATAAAAATGTGATTTTGTTTTCTACAGTCACCTCTTGCAAACAATAATTACAAACATTGCAACAATCTACAAGGGTTTTAAAGATCAACGAGGAGATTTTGAAGGTTAGTTTAATTTACATTTTTGTGCAATGCATTCATTTTCTTTTGAAATGACATGACCTTTGGATGCACAAGGGTTAAATTTAATTTTTTTTCTTTTTTTTTGACTTGGAGTTCCCTTTATATGCACAAGGGTTAAATTTAATGTATTTTTTTCTATTCTTTTGGGCTTAGCCTCGAGCGGGCGCCCAAAATTTACAATTGTTTTTTTTTGGGATTGGCCTTGAGCGGTCACCTAAAATTTACAATTTTTGGTTTTTTTTGGGGTTCGTATTGGGTGGGCGCTTTTGGCGCCGAAAGGGAGCCTGAGGGAGGAGCACAAATCCTCTCTCGGTTTCTGTTTGGGATGCCAAAGCATGCACCTAATGGGCATGTTATTTGGGTTCCCGAAGGGAGCCCAAGGGAAACTCCTCCCCGCTGCCCATAGAGGCATGTTGAATGCCACTATGGGAAGAGGACAGTAGTTTTGCTCCTCCCCAATTATCCCTTTTGACGCCAAAGTGTGCCCCAAGGGGCAAGATTATTCCGGGGAGAAGTGTAGCTGCTACCTGCTTCCCATAGGGGTGTGCAACAAACCTTTGTGGGAATCAATGAGGAGATGCACTCCTCCCCCGAGAACCCTTTGGGCACCCAAAGTGCCTCCAAAGGGGTGGGTGCAATTCTCAGAGTCACACCACCCCTTGGGTGTCAGAGGGAGGAGCACAACTCCTCCCCGCTACCAATAGGGGCATGCAACACACCCCTATGGGAAGCAGGGAGGAGTTGTGATCCTCCCTCGTGCACCCTTTTGGTTCCAAAAGGGATCATAAGCTAAGGAAAGAGTGGAGGAGATATGCTCCTCCCATGAGTGCTCTTTGGGCACCCAAGCAGTGCATGAAATGCATGGGACTTCTTTGGGATACTTCTTTTTTATGTTAGGATTTTTGTGTTAAATTTTTTTAATCTTTTGTTTAGTTTTTTGCTTTTTTTGTTTATATAGTTATGTTACTTGTTTTTTGGAATTAAAATAAAGAATTTTGTTTTATTTTATAGGGATAATGGCATCAAGAAACCTATCTGTAAACATGCCTAGAGCAAGATCAACAATGAAGTCATTGAAAAAAACAATTGATCCATCAAAGAATGCTTCCCATGAAGTTAGAGTCCATCGAGGATTTAAAAGCCATGAATGCAAGGGAATGGAAAAATGCACCAGAGGAAGATAAAATGGCATTTTCTTGTTTTTTGAAAGAGAAATATCAAGGGAACCTAGATAGTATTCATTTATATTATGAGACATTTGCATATCTGAAAAATGATTATCACTCATTAGGATTATTACGAGATATTTTTTTAGTCCCAGGTAAGGACTTTGTTTATGCACTAGTGAAACATGATAATACCTATGCCAAAATCCTATATTGTTCGAAGGCTTCCAACTATAAAATGGATGAAATTTTCACTGAATTTTTTGTGGGAGTCGTGCACAATATTGAGCGCAAGAGTGTAAGCTTCTATATTTTTGTATGTTTTTGAATTTGTTAATAGTTTTGATACAACAAGGTTTTTGTTTTGTGGGATTTCATAATTCCACTTTCCCATATTTTGAATGGAATTTGTTACACTGAATAAAACCCTATGGATGTCATCAATGGTACTCTTCAGAAGGGAGAAACCCCAAGGAAGAAATGAGTGAAAAATTTTCAAACTAAAGAAGCACAAACACAAAAATGAAAGGACATCCAAAAATCAATTGAGGTAACTAGGAAGGTTACATTTAAAAAATGATCTCTCTTACACGAACTTCATAAAAAAAAAATTGTTGACGAGGAGGTTACTTCTGCTGGTAATAGTCATAAAAACTCTTCTAAAATAAATATGGATGAGGGTTCTTTCATTCCTGATCAACAAGTTTTTTATTTAGATACACTAGATTCAAGACACAAAAGGAGGAGACAAGATGTTGAATCCAATGTTATCACTAAAAATAAAAGTGAAAATTCTAGTGATAGTTTGGAAATCATCACTCCAGGAGGTGATCTAGATGATGGTATTGTTAGTACAACACAAAATGCCATTTGGGATATATTTCAGAGGGATAATTTGATTCAGAATGGGCATACATTTGATTTAAATTTTAAGCAACTTTATAGAATGAAGGAAGGTCAAGAGAAGTATTGAATTGGGAAACCACATCACTTGCATGTTCTTAACTTGAAAGCATTGATGATGCTCGATCCTTATGCACATGTGGTTGACTACCTAGTTCTTGTTGACCTGAAAGATGTTCTTGTTAGAGATGAATTTGTTGAATACAAGTGTTTTTATCACAACTACTATGTTTTGAGGGGGAATCACTATAGATAGGCCAGAAGATAATTGATGCAAGAGTTTCCCCAAAACCTTATTTTTCAAACAGACCAGTGCTTAATTTATGTTGGTTTAACAGACGTGGAAACAAAACTGTTGCATGGGATCATAACATAAATAATAACTATAGGATTTCCATGACATTCATTCAAAGGGTTAGATTTATCCACAACAAATTTGAAGAAATATGTGGTGGGGATAGATCGAAAGTTGATGTATATTTATGGAGACAATGTTGTATGGAAATGAGTTTCTCGATTAAATAGGACGATGCGAAACATAAAGGTTTGAAAGGAAGTGATGCATTCATAGTTGTAGATAATTATTTTCAATTGGTATTTAGAATGGGGTCAATATGGGATTTTATTGAAGAGATCTTTAACCTATGGGACAAAATTGGCATAAAATACCAAAAATTAAAGAAAATTAAAACAGTTGCATGGAGTAGCGGTCAAGAAGGTCCTAGCGTCAAAATTTTTCCAGAAGATATGAATATAACACCTTGGATAGAAGTGCAAGATGTGAAGGATGCAACCCTTATATCTATAATTTTATCACATGTAAATTCAGGTGAATTATCTATGGAGGAAATGTGCAATGAATTTGAAAAGTAAGTTTGTGGATTGGTTTATGTTTTGAAGTTTATTTTTTCAGATTAGTATGTTTTATTAATTAAGCATTATGTTATATCATTACATATGATTGTAAACATAATTTATTTTTACATCGTGTAGTCATACGTTTTACATGAAAATATAAGAGGATATGGTTATAATGTTGGGGGAAAAGAGTTGGGATGATGTCAGATGCATCTATCAAAAATAAAGCTCCATAGAGAACTTGAGAAAAAAAAAATTTACAGACAAAATGGTATGTTTATTTATGACATTATATTTTATTTATTTGCAAGACAATTCATTTATATTTTTTGTACTTATAATTTTTTTTCTCAAATATGCCAAAGAATAGTTTGTGGTGGTGGTGGTGGGGTGGTTGGGGGGCTCTTTCTACAAAGTAGTCTTGGTTTCATGTCTTGAGTGCTATTAGTTTTGTTATAGAAAAAGACTTTATAGACCCTATAGATGGGGTGGGACTCTTTTTCTTCATTGGTCACAATTTTTTATTTTTAGTGCTCTTTATTTCTCTATAGAAAGAAAATAAGACTTATTGTGTATTTAATTTATATTGTGATCTCCTGCCGTTAGACATAAGGGGGTAGTTTATTAAAAAACTATTTTTTTCACCTACAATGTCATCATTTTTATCATCAACATAAAAAATACTCAATGGTGGTATCCACATCATTTTCCATCTCATCCATCCATGTGTCCTTGGAAAAATCACCAAAACAAGACCGTATCAAACTGATCATGGTTTTTCCTTCAAAACATGTGGTCTAGGTTGTGGATTTTTCCAAAAGAAACCCAACCTAGTCCAAAAATTCAACTTTCAATTGTTATTCATCATTTCACAATTTCCAAATGAATGAATCAGTTGAAAGTTGACAACGCATGACCATTAAGGTCAAAATTAGGTACTGATTTGATCTTCCAAATCTGAAGCCTCTCCACTAAGTCATCAATGAAATGTATAAGATCCCCAGTGAAATAATAGCTCAATTGCATTTTCCATATTTTCTATAAATTAAACCCTTATGGTCACCATTTTGAGATCCATACATACATGTTCATGCAATAACTTTATGTTGCCAATATTTCACCATAATGTATGGGAACAAGTTTCCTTCTTCATTCACGGTTGTGGGGTTGTCAATTAATCACCAAGTTGGATATTTTAGATGAAAATGACTAAAACAAAACCCTATTGGATCATCTAAAAAGGTACCCTACCATCCACAACCGGAAACAAGGTGTTTTTTTGTAACCTCATTCTTTATGTTAATCAAATGTGCTATTGTTTGCATGCCATCTCTTTGTTTTGTTGATAGTTTTGCATCATTTCTTACACTTTCGATTGATAATGGGTTTAAATTAGTTAATTTTTAGTTTCATTCATTTGATATACTACTAAGGATTACAAAAACCCTTAGTAGCTTCAATTTGCACAAGTGTGAGAAATCATACAAAGGTCGGTGAAAGCTAATGGGGGTCTCTTTTGATGTGTTAGATACCATAGAAAAATATGAAGACATGCATCCCTCAAATTACATGGAAATTTTGAGATACACATGCAATGCATTTTTGCTGGAGTAAAAGAGATGAAATGTAGGAAATTGAATCATATTTTTGAATATATAAATTTTATCTATTGAAAATGCCGGTAACTATCTCAAGTTTGATCATTTCTAACATGTACGTTTTTTTTTGGTGGGGGGGGGAGGGGACGGGGGACTGATAAGGTATATATTTTTGTGGGTGCAATATGTGAGTCCCTAAATGATATAATTAGCCCACTAAAACTATTGGACATATAGAGAAAAAAATGTACTAGTGTGCGGCTATTTTTCCAAATAAATTTAACAATTTATAATTTTTGGAATGATTTAAGTGATCAAACATCAAAAAAAGTACACCAAATGTGTAGATAGTTTTTAAAGGTCTTAATACAATGATAATGAAATGGTTTTTTACATCAAGTAGTGATCGCTCTACAGCACTGCATTATATATATTTTTTAATGCTTGAGAAATAAAAATGTTATGAAAGAAACACTAATAGTTTGGTTTTTGAGTTGAGTAATGACAACAAAAATGGAAAAAAAAATTAATTACATCTTTCGAATTTGTAGAAAAATTGCTATCTGGGCCTAACATTTTATAAAAAAAGATTGTTTAGCATATTGTAACAAGTGGTCCAACATATGCATATTAAGAAAATGGATGAAATTCCCTATTAGCTATGGTTTACCATATTCCATAGAACATGTTTGATTAATCCAAATCTAACTTCGAAGCAAAAACGTAAGAAGATGGATCATGCTTGAACATGTGATGGGGATCAATTTATTTGGTCAGGAATGCTACCATGTTTCATGTAAACCCAAATTTCCCTTTCTTGTGTATTTAGATTCCATGAAAACCAAAATGTGCATGCATTTTGTAGAGCTAAAACACATGTTTCATTTCATAGACATCAAATTTACATTATGGGCGAGAGGGGATGGAGCTTGTAGGAGAGAAAGAGATAGAGATTGAGTTTGAGAGGGTAGGGGTTTATGGGGAATTAGGATAGTTAGAAGTAATAGGGGGTATAGGGTGTGGGAATAGAGAGATATGGGGGGTGGTAAGTGGTAGGAAGAGGGGGATTAGGAGATAGAGAGAGAGGGTTAGGGGTAGGGGCAATAAAAGAGATGTATAGAGAGAGGGTTAGCGAGAAGGGGAGTAAGAGAGAGACAGGATGGTGGAGGGTTTTTTATAGGTAGGGAGAGTAGGAAGGGGATTAGGAGTAGATATATTAGGAGAGGGATTAGTGAGAGAGAGGGGGGTTAGGGGTGGTGATAGTGTGAAAGAGAGATAGGTAGAGGTGTTAGGGGGTTACGAGAAAGAAATGTGTGGAATAGGGTGTAGTTGGAGGGGTAGGGGAGAGAAAGAGTGAGAGATGGGGTTAAAAAGGGTTATGCGGAAAAGGGTGGTTTAAATATAGGGGAAGGGATCTAAGGGTGAGAGAGTG